>CABHPR010147812.1:0-20539 GCA_902168415.1 Peromyscus melanophrys | reverse complement strand
TTTAGACTCTTTGGATATTAAGTCCTCTATCAAATGTAGAGTTGATAAAAAAAAAAAAAACTTTTCCCATTCTGTAGGCTGCCCTGTTATGGGATATTTGATTGTCCTCTGTGAAAATGTGTCTTACGTTTTATCTAAGCTGCCCAAGGTACGTGACTGGCTTAATAAAGAGCTGAATGTCTCATAGCTAGGCAGAGAGACTAGTCAGGACTTCTAAGAAGAGAGAGGAACTCAGGGTTAGAATCTAAGCATGCAGAGATAACTAGCAAGACATTAATGAAGTCAGATGTACAGAATGAAGGCCACCTGGCAGAACATACTTTAATAGAGACAGGTTAATTTAAGTTATAAGGGCTAGTTGGGAACAAGCCTAAGCTAGAGGACAAGCTTTCATAATCAATGATAAGTCTCTGGGTCATTATTGGGGACCTGGAGGTCCTAAAAGAAAGTCTGACAAGAAAGACATACTACAGTGCCCCTTTGTCCTAATTGGTGGTGTCTTTTGCCTTACAAAGGCTTTTCAGTTTTATGAGTTTCCATTTATAAATTATTGATCTTAGTACCTGCACTATCAGTGTTCTGTCCAAAAAGTCATCTCCTGTGCCAATGCATTCAGGATATTTCCCCACTTTCTCTTCCATCAGGTTTAGTGTAGCTGATTTTATGTTGAAGTCTTTGATTCTCTTAGACTTGAGTTTTGTGCAGGGTAATAAATATGGATCTACATACAAACAAACATTGACCAGCATGATTTGTTGAAGATGTCTTTTTCCAGTGTGTATTTCTGGACTCTTTATCAAAATCAGGTGTCCATTGATGTGTGAATTTGTTTGGGTTTCAGATAGATTCCATTTGTCAACATGTCTATTTTTATGCCAATAACATGTGGTTTTTATTACTATAGCTCTGTAGTACAACTTGAAATCAGGAATAGGACATTCACCAGTTCTTTTATTGTTCAGGATTATTTTAGCTATCCTGGGATTTTTGTTTTTCCATATGAGGTTGAAAATTGTCTTTTTAAGGTCCGTAAAGAACTGTAACTGTGTTGGAATTCTGATGGGGATTGCATTGAATTAGTTGATTGCTTTTGGCTGGATGGGCATTTTTACTATGTTAATCCTACTGTAATGAGCATGGGAGACCTTTCCATCTTCTGATATCTTCTTCAATTTCTTTCTTCAAAGACTTAAAATTTTTATCATACAAGTCTTTCACTTGCTTGGTTAGAGTTACTCCAAGATATTTTATATTATTTGAGGCTATTGTGAAAGTGGTTATTAGTCCAGTTTCAACTGTATATAGGAGGGCTACTGATTTTTATTGAGTTATTCTTGTATCCAGTCACTTTGCTAGAAGTGTATACCAGCTGTAAGAGTTTCCAATGGAAATTTTAGGATCATTTATGTATTCTATCATATTATCTGCAAATAACAATATGTTGATCTCTTCCTTTTGAATTTGTTTGAGATTCCATCTTACATCTGTCAGAATAGCTATGATCAATAACATAAATAACAGTTCATGCTGGTAAGAAAGTGGAGCAAAAAGAACTCTCCTCCATTGGTGGTGGGACTGAAACTGAATAGCCACTATGGAAATCAATATGGCAGCTCCTCAGAAACTTGGAAATCTATCTACCTCAAGACCCAGATACACCAATCTTAGGCATATATCCAAAGGATGCTTCATCCTACCACAAGGACACCTGCTCAACTATGTTCACTGTGGATTTATTCATAGTAGCCAGAAACTGGAAACAACCTAGAACACAGACGAATATGGTACATAATTACTTACAGGTGGATATTAGCCATTAATTAAATGATAACAAAGCTACAATCCATACACTCACAGAAGTTGGGTAAAGAGGAGGGGTCTGGGGGGATGCAAGGAGTCCCCTGCGTAGGGGAAAGAGAATAGATTTTACAGGTAGATTGGGGATAGGTGGGGACAGGAGCATGAAGCATGGTGGGAGACAGGAAGGAGGGAGAGAGTAGGGAAAGAGACAGCTGGAATTAGGGTGCATTTAGGGAGTATTATAGAAACAGTGTAGTGAAAACTTCCTGGACTTTATGAAGGTGATTCTAATGAGGACTCCTAATAATGAGGGACATGGAGTTCCAACTCAACTGGCCATCTCTTGTAACCAGGCAAGGCTTCCAGTGGCAGGAATGTGTTCTTAATAAAACTATGGAAAAATCTAAAATTCACAAGAAATAAAAAAAAAATAAAGCATAAATTGGTGAAGCAAATGCAAAGAATGAACAAAGTGGTAAGTATCATAGTAACTGACCTCTGAACTGTTTGCAAGACTGCAGGAAGAAGGGCAGTGTAGCTGAAGTTTTCACTGGTCCTGCCCAGCCCTACGGACCCCACAGCTGATTATAAAATAATCACTCAGAAGTTTATATTAATTAAAACTGCTCAGCCATTAGCTCAGACCTACCACTGACTAGCTCTTACATTTAAACTCAGCCCATTTTTGTTAATCTATATGTTGTCACGTGTTCTGTGGCTTTACCTGTGTGTCACTACATGCTGCTCCTTGGATGGTGGGCTGGAATCTCCTGACTCAGCCTTCCACTGCCCAGAATTTTTTTTCTCTGTTTGTCCTGCCTATACTTCCTGCCTGGCTATGGGCCAGTCAATGTTTTATTTATCAGACAATACATGGGCTGATGCAACAAAGAGAGAACACTGAAATAAATCTGTGTATCTAATGCTGCCAAAAACATATCCTCGAGAAATGAGTCTGCTATGTAAACGTGTCACTGAGAAAATGGGCCGTTTACAAGCAGAAATCTGAAACTAAATTGATATTCCTTAATCTCTTAAAATTCAATCCAAAGCAAATATTTAAGTTAAAAATAAGAGATGGAATTATAAAAAAAAATAGAATAAAATGAGAAAAAACGTCAAACCATTCTTACAAGTAATTTATTTGTTTGGAACAGAACTCCAAAAGCACACACAACAAAAGCAGACTGAAACAAGTATGATGATACCAAACTAAAAACTCTTTACATCAATGTGAATAATCAATAAAATAAAGAGCTTACAGAATTGAAGACACTATTAGTTACATTGGTTAAGTTGGTTAAGTGGTTAAACCATATAAATACATGTTCACACCTTTATAGATTTTTTTATATAAAATGTTAAAAATACCACAAAAAATTTCAAAAAAACCAATTAAAATAATTAAATAAAATTATCCAAATAGACACTTTTAAAAAGACAACATTCAGGTGGCTTATAAATGTATGAAAGCATAACCAGCATGTTTAATTACTACAATGGTTTGTTTTATGTCAGCTTCACACAAGATAGAGTTCTGAGAGGAGGGAACATCAATTGGGAAGTTTCCTCCATAAGATCAGGCTGTAGGCAATCATGTAGACCATTTTTTCAGTTAGTAATTGATGGATCAGAGGGTTTAGATCATTGTAGATGGTTCCACCCTGGGCTGGTGGCCCTGGATTTATAAGAAATCAGACTGAGCAAGCCATGAGGAGCAAGTCAGTAAGCAGCACTCACTCCCCTGTGTCCTCTGCATGAGCTCCTGCCTCCAGGTTCCTGACCTGTTTGAGTTCTGTCCTGACTTACTTTGATAATGAATGATAATGAATGTGGAAGTGTAAGCCAAATAAACCTTTTCCTCCCCAAGTTGCTTTGGTCTTGTTTCATCACAGCAATATTAACTGTAACTAGAGAAGAAATTGGTGTCAGGAGTGAGGTATTGCTGTGACGGAACTGGTGATTAAAAAGAGACCATTTCTTTCTTTCTTTTTTTTCTTTTTCTTTTTATTTACTCTTCTCTCATACAATACATCTTGAACACAGCCTCCCATCTCTCCATTTCTCCAAGTTCCCCCCCTACTTCATCTTTCCTCAAGATCTACTGCTCCTCTCTTTCCCTCTAGAAAAGTTCAGGTCATCCAGTGTTATCAGCTAAATTCAACATAACAAGATGCAATAAGACTAAGCACAAACCTTTATATCAAAGCTGGATCAGTCAACTAGTAGGTGAGAAAGGGTCCCAAGAGCAGGCAAAAGAGTCAGAGATACCTCCACTCCCCCTGTTAGGAGTCCCACAAAAACCTCAAGCTAAACAACCACAGAGTGTATGCAGAAGACCTAGTGTAAACCCATGCAGACACTATGATTGCTGCTTCAGTCTCTGTGAGCCCCTATAAGCCCTGCTTAGTTGATTCAGAGACTATTTATTTCATTGAGGTGAAATCATCTGGGACATATTTCTTGAGAGTCAGTACATAAAAGCCACGTTTCAGAGGCAGCCAAGGTTATACCTCATGCTGGAAGCTGAACTTAATAATTTGAGAGTCACCAAGTTGGCACTGGTTTTGAAGGCATGAAGGGGTCATGGAGAGAACCTGAGGCTTGGAACCAAGAGATACCAGCAGGAGCTTCTGATGAAGGTGCAGCCTCAGTAGCAGTTAAAGGCTCAGGATTAAAGGGGTCATGCATATAATTTGTGGGTTGGCCCCATGAAGAGACCCCAGAAGATGCAATTGGTGAAAGTGAAGCCAAGTTGAAACAAGAGACACCAGCATTTTGGAGATTCCACTACCAGAGGACACCACCAAGAACAGCAGCAGTTGTAGAGTGGAGCTGGCTGGAACTAAGAAAACATGCATGTGTGCTGCAGAGGGCAAAGCCATAGAAGTGACCTTAGCAAAGAATATCATGAGTGAGTCTCAGATATCGGACATTGAGTTATTTACACTGTTGGAATTTGGTTTTACTTTGTTCAAAATGGGCTATGGTTCTCCCCTCTTCAAACAATAAAGTATTTAATTTACTTTTGATTTTATGGCATCCACATTTGGGAGACTTTAAACTTAAAAAAAAGATATTTTGGAGTTTTACACAACTTTAAAAGTGTTTGAATTTGTATGGATGTGGGGCTTTTTAAGTTTGTAGAATATTTTATATTGTGATGTCTTTATTAATATGTGATCTTGAGGATGAAGAAGAGGAAGGTTGTGTGATGTGCTTCAATGTCAAGTTGACAAGAGGGTGGGTAATAATAACTAGTTTATGTCAACTTGATGGAAGCTAGAGTCATCTGAGAGGAAGCAACATCATTGAGACATATCATCCACAAGACGAGGCTGTAGACAAGCCAGTAGAGCATTTTCTTAACTAGTAATTGATGAGAAATGGTCCAGTGAAGCCATTGCTGTGCTGGTGGTCCTGAACTCTATAAGTAGGCAGGCAGTTTGTAAGCCACGAGGAACTAGTCAGTAAGCAGCACTCTTCCATGGCTTCTGCATCAGCTCCTGCCTAGGGGGTTCCTGCATTGACTTCCTTTGGATTTGATGATCTGTGATGCGGAAGCATAAGCCAAATAAATCTTTTCCTCCCCAAGTTCCTGTGGTCACAGTGTTTCATCATAGCAACAGTAACCCTAACTAAAACAGTTGCCATGGAAATTCAAAACAAATTCTTAAGGAAATATCTGATCCAAGTAAGAAAGATGCTAAAAAAATAAAAAAATAAAATAAAAAAATAAATAAAAAAGATCCATTCTCTGGTGTCCTTGGTCCCTCTGGCTCCCAAAATCTTTCCTCCCCCTCTTCCACAGGATTCGCCAAGTTCTGCTTAATGTTTAGCTCTTGGTCTCTGCATCTGTTTCCATCATTTGCTGGGTGAAGCCTCTTTGATGACAATCGGGCTGGGCAAATATCTATGAGTATAGCAGAACATCATTAGGAATCATTTCCTTGATTTTCTTTTTTTTTTTTTTTTTTTTGCCAGTCATGTTTGGTTCTATCCTAGGTCTCTGGGCTGCCCAGCCTCTGGATCCTGGCCCTCCAGGCAGTGTCAGGGGTGGGCTCCCTCTCATGGTATGGGTCTCAAGCTGGACCAGTCATTGGTTGGTCACTCCTAAAATTTCTGTGCCGCCTTTACCCCAGCATATCTTGTAAGCAGGTCAAATTGTAGGCCAAAAGTTATACGGCTGGGTTGGGGTCATAATTCCTCCACTGGAAGTCTTGCCAGGGGATGGCCAATTCAGGCTTCATATCTCCCGCTGCTAAGAGTCTTAGCTAGGCCAGGCGGTGGTGGCGCACGCCTTTAATCCCAGCACTCGGGAGGCAGAGCCAGGCGGATCTCTGTGAGTTCGAGGCCAGCCTGGGCTACCAAGTGAGTTCCAGGAAAGGAGCAAAGCTACACAGAGAAACCCTGTCTCGAAAAACAAAAAAAAAAAAAAAAAAAAAAAAAAAAAAGAGTCTTAGCTAGGGTCTGTGCCCCTGCCAAGAGGGTCGGCTCTATCGTGCTGCCCAGGCTAGAAGCAGGGCCTGCTCTCTCTAGTTCTACTGCCAGTGGGGGGCAGCGACAATTCTCCCATTCTCCTGACCTCAGGGCCAGCTCTTCAACCCTCCAGAGGTGGCAAGGAATGAGGGAGTGGGGAGGTCATCTCTCCCTTGCCCACTCCATCATATGACGGATGAAAGGTGGAGACAGATCTGCAATGGATCACCTGTGCCTCAGTCTACACGGTCAGGTCTGCTGCGCGGCCCAGACACACTCCCGAGTGCTGCAGCCAGTGAGGGGCAGAATCAACTCCCCGATGCCAGTGATCCGAGGACCCTGTTGGCAGGGGCACAGGTGAGCTGGCCCGGGGGACAAAAGAGCAGGAGGACTGACCCTGCCCCCCACCCTCATCTACCATGTGGAGGCGTGGGTGAGAAGAAAAATGCCCACCCTCCCTCCCTCCCTTCTCCCCTTGCCAACTGCAGCAGGTGAGAGAGCTGGCCTCAGGGCCATGGAAGTGGGAGCACTGGCCCTGCTTGTCACCGGCTGCAGCATACAGGACAGCAGGCACAGCCCCTTGCCTGGGCAGCACCTAGGGCGTAGGTGAGCTGGGCCTGTAGGTGTGAGAGCGGAAGAGCGGCCTCCACCCCCTCCCTGGTATGCCACAGGATGGATGGCCAGGGTAAGGTAAATATTCCCTTCCCCGACCCCTTGCCACCTGCCACAGGTGGGAGAGCAGACCTCATGGGCCTAAGCATGGAAGAGCTGGCCCCGCCCCTCACCAAGTGCAGCAATCCAGAGAGCGGGTCTGCACCTCACCTGGGCAAAACAGTAGAGCTGGCCCTGGTGGTTTGAGTGCAGGTGATCTGGACCCTAGGATGTGAGAGCAGAACTGGCCCCATACCTTGCTAGGACCCTTGTAAGGGTCCAAGAATCACTGAAGAAAGACCCCAGACTCATAGTATACAAAGACAAAGAGTGTGTATTCCAGCATGCGGGATCACTACTTGAACAAAATGCCGGCCCTGAAAGGACCATGCAGGCCCCCTTTAAGCTCAGCTAGGGGAATTCTAGGAACAGTTAGGTCATCTCAAACACACTTGATTAAGCAGGCTGCAGTTACATTAGTACAATTTTAATTGGCTGTGGTTATAGCTTTACCATTTTGGGGCATACTTTGTGCAAGGCAGAGTATGTTTTAGGGAGATTACAGGAACTGCCCTTTTTGGTCACTGCCTTGAGGTACTAATATTAAACACAGAGGTTAGGCAGTGGTAGCACACGCCTTTAATCCTAGCATTCCAGAGGCAGATATCTACCTGGATCTCTGTGTGTTCAAGGATACAGCCAGGCAGGGTGACTCACGCCTTTAATCCCAGGGAGTGATGGTAGAAAGCAGAGAGGTATATAAGGCGTGAGGTTTAGAAACTAGAAGCATTTGGCTGGTTAAGCTTTCAGGCTTTTGAGCAACAGTTCAGCTGAGATTCATTTGGATGAGGACTCAGAGGCTTCCAGTCTGAGGAAACAGGATCAGCTGAGGAACTGGAGAGGCGAGGTAGCTGTGGCTTGTTCTGCTTCTCTGATCTTCCAGCATTCACGCCAATAACTGGCCTCAGGTTTGATTTTATTAACAAGAACTTTAAAATTCATGCTACATCTACTGTGGGAGCTGGCTCAGGCCTGGTACTCACTATCTCTCTTGTTTTCTGTTTAGGAAACTGAAACTCAGGCCCAGGTGTAAAATGGGGAAAGTTCTGACCTTTCACTGTCTGAAATATTGGGAGAGCTAGCCAGGGCAGTGTTGGAAAGCTTGCCTGGGTGGTGATAATGAGGGAAAGCTGGCAGGCTAACCATTCCAGCTACCACCCAGGCCCAGAAATAGGAGCATGAGATAGCCTACCTCAACATCCACCCCATTTATAAATGGCTAGATATATCTAGGGGTGGGACCTGCAGATCCAAAGCTGCAAGATCTCCATGACACAAGGCAATAATAGGATATTCAAGAGGAGTCCCAGTGAGAGCCCAATGTCAAGGGTATAGCAGAAGCCAGAGGCTTTGAACCAGACCAAGGACTCATTGCAATGAATATTTACAAGTAAAGATATATGGATTAAAGGGTAATTTTGTGACTCATGGGGCCACACTCTAGCTTCTTTGCCAAAATTTTTCTTTCTTTCTTTTGCTTTTAAATTTTAGGGTTTTTTTCGGGGGGGGTTACAAGGGCAAAGGGCTGACGCAAGGGGACCAGGAGCTAAGTGAGATTGGGATGCATTATATGAAATCCACAAAGAATCAAGAAAAAGTTAAAACAAAACCAAACAAGAATAGAATGACCATAGTCTAGCTATCCCACTTCTGGATATACTGTCAAAGAAATAAAGTCAGTACATCAAACAGCTAGTCACTTTCCATGTTTATTACAGCGCTCTTCACAACAGTTAAGACATGCAAGTAACCTAGACGCCATAAAGTCATCAACAGATAGTGTGGTAGGCATGTATGATGGAATATCACATAGTCATTAAAGAATGATGTCAGAGTAATTGTTCAACATGTTTGTGTCTCTGATAAAAATCCCCAGCATATCTATCTATCTATCTATCTATCTATCTATCTATCTATCTATCTATCTATCTGTACATCTAAAGAAAAAAATGATTGAATTGGAGAACACTATGATAAGCAAAATAAGTCAGGCCTGGACAGAAGAAGCTGCATGTCCTGTTTCTTACATGGAGAGTACAATTATTTGTGCTGATATAGAATAGTGATTACTAAATGTTTAGAATGATAGAGAGGTTAAAGGGATTGTGGAGGGGGTATGAAAATGGACACCATCACACATGTTGAGAGAAGAAAGAGATCTGAGTGTTCTTCTGCACAGTCAGATGAGCATGAATCCATTTCATATCTTACAGATCTGAGAAGATCTTCAAATTTTAGAATATAGAGAAAGGACAACATAATTACCATGATATGATCTGTATAATTTATTTGTGTTTATCAAATAATTACATAATATCTAAAATTAATACAATAGTAATATTTATAAAATATATCTTACAACAGTACTGAATATCATTTAGAATAAAATTTTAAATAAAAAAAAGAATCCTAATAGGGTAAGAAGCCACTGGCTATGAGAACAATCATATGACACTTTAATAAAATGGGAATATATCCAACTGTCAGGGCAGTATTGATGATTTTAGCAATTAAAAGAGTAAAAGCCTCCCACACACTTCACGAAGAAGCCAGTTAAGCTTTGCCTCAATTAACCCAGATTTCAATTCAAGGGCAGGCTGATCCTGAGCCAAATGGATCTTCCACTAATCTGACAGTGAGACTATAACTTATTTGATCTGGTCACCTGTCAGCATATTTTTAAAGCTCATCTTCTAAAATGGTGGCTTAATTTACAGCTGCTAATTTCTCTACTGTGTAACCTCTAATTTCTTAGTTAAACATATGAAAAGATGTTAAAAAAACAGAATTACCAATGCAGAAAATAGGAGATAAAAAGAATTGTCATTCACTCTTTTTTACAACAACATAGAATTAAAATAAATTTATTTTGCCTTCTACCTCAACACACAGTGAGAAATTGAGGAGAAAATGTGGTGAAATTAAATAACAGGATATTTAACATGATGGATGTATTCATTCACTCAGCATGTTTAATTACATTTTAGTACTCACAGTTATAAGAGGTCATGGGAAACTACAAAATATACTGGGATTCCCAACAAGCAGAATAAATTCCTAAATAATAAAACAATTTGTAGCAGGATAATGGCATAATTAATTATTTTTTTGTATTTCAGAGAATATAAATGGATCACTTACACAAAACTCATCCTTTCCTCATGACATGTTTGTGATATTTTCACATTTTCTATTGCTAAAGGAAGAAATAAGTGGCCTTTACTTGTTATTTGACAAAACTCACCCTATTATTTTTAGGGACAAAATAGGGAGTCAGTGTTTGTATTTTCTCTAAATTTGAATATCATTGATGTTGATACTCTTTGGGGTACTATTTTTATAATCTTGTAAAAGTCACACAAATTTCTTGATGATAAATTTTCTATTTCTGCGGTGGGCTTACTGTGGCCTTTCCCATTAAAGAACTGGGCACAGAGATCATGGCTTTTTTTTTTGTCTCAGTAGGAAACACAGGTAAGTAGGACCTTTAACCTCCTACACAATCCACTATTGCTCAAAGTGAAGAATCAGAGCATTGATGATTGCAATTCTCAGTTAAAATCATATTTTATCAGAGAAAAACAAACTGTAAAACAGAAATGTTCCTGTGTGAATCTTGGGAAACTGTATTCCTTGCTTTCTGGGCTTAAGAATTGTCTCTTTGGAGTCTGAGAACAAGAGGCAAGTGATTGTTCCTCTGGATTTCAGGATCAACTGCTTTCTCCTGGATAAACTCCCTATCCACTGATTTCGTACATGTTTGTTTATATTATGGTTCTGCTATTTTTAGGCTTGATCTCCCATCTTCATTAGGTCTCAAGACATGTTATTTTTCAGCTTTAGTCAGATGCTCTGCTCTGCTGGACAGTTTCAAGACAAACAAAAATTGGTTGAAATAAAGGGAGAGGAAAAGAGGACAGAAGGAATTTAAAAACAGGAAACCAATTATAAAAAAAAGTTAATTATAAATATGATAATCTCTCAATCTAAACAAAAGGCAAAAACCTAATATGAGTCCATGCTTTCTTCAAGAATTAACAAGAGGAATATAGAAAGTGCACTGATTTTTGTAAGTTGATCTGAATCTAGTTTGTTGAAGATATTGAACTTATCTCTACCACATGAGCCAAGGACTGTCTAACAAACATCCCAGTGCCATGCATGGGAAACATGTCCTTGAGCTGGTGATCAGGAGAATCCAAGGGGCTCCATAAACAACATAGGCTAGTGCCATAGTGCAAGGCTGCCTCCTGAAACTTGAAGATAAGACCCTATTGCTGAAGACACCACACAATTTGGATACAGGATCAAGAGGAATGGAGCTGGAACTGCCTGAGAAGTCTACTCTCTGAGGGCATCTTTTCCCATCTGAAGGTACTGTGCAAGATGCTGGTAAAGAAACAATTAAGAGTCCTACTCAGATATAAAGCCTATGAACTACAACAGTGACCAACACCGTAACACACACCTAAGTGTGAATTAGTGGCAGTGATATCTTGGTGGTAACCAACAGCCATCTGACTGGGATGAGGGCCCACTCCACAGAAAGGAATTCATTCATGGCACACTGTAAATCTAGCTGACTATGCATGGCTAGTGGGGTAACTATTGGTAAGCGTGGGAAATGTTGTTAAAGTGAAAAGATTCATGAGCTGTTTCTGGAGAGTGGTCACTAACAACCATGAACTCATAAACAGAATAAAAAAATGTTTAAATTACTCAAAAAATGGCAATTTTGAAAAAAAATGTGAAATTAAGAGGTCTAAACCCACAAAAAGAATGAAGCAGAAAAACATCAATATTTATAAATATTTGTAGTCATATTAGGTCCTAGATAGCACTTTAAAAAAAAAAGAAGTAAAGTAGCATTGCCCTCATTTGCTATTCAATCTCTGAGACCTCCACAAATGCCAAAACTATTTCATGAGGCTTTAGCAGAGGACATGGCATTGAAATTCTGAAAGGATTTGTACTTAGCATTTCTCTGGCATTAGAGAAATGATTGGAAATTTTTCTTTTAATTAAAACTGTCAGCATGGAAGGATTTAAGGATGATCAGAACAAATCCAACCAGCAAGCTTCATTAGCCAAGAAAGTAACAGGAAAAGTAAAAAGCACTATTTACGAATATTATAAGAAATAGCCGTGCATGTTAAAATGTATTTTGTGACATTGTCAGTAATATATAGAATTCAACTGTAGGCACTCTGCTGGAAAGAAACCCTTCACCTGAAGTTTCACACATGGGAAACCACCTAACTGTTTAATGTACATATTCACTGGATGAATATTTTGTTTTCTAATGATGAAGATATAGTTGTATTTAGGAACATGTACATAACTTAATAGAGTTCAACGTGTTGCTTCTACTCAGTCTATGTTAAAACAGTTGTAAACGTGTGATACTCAAAAGTCACAGGAGGAAGTGACTATGGTTGAGAGACAGACCATCCCATGTGTTTCAGGCTAGAGTAGCATGTGCCACACAGCTCAGACATGTCCGTGGTCCTGTCATTGGGTTCATCTAAGTTATAGAAATGGTAATTTTTTTAAAATTGTTTTTGATATATCCATTGAGACTGGGAGCCTGAAATCTGTATATTAATATTAGGACAATTCCAGATGGCCTCAATCTACACAAAGAACTACAGGCAACTAAGGAATATGAAGACAACAAAAAAAATTGTATTCACCAGGGAAGAACACACTAATTATTTTTTCAATACTAAATGGTCAGTCCTGAAAATAAACATACAAGTAACAGTATATAGGCTGACCAGCTGAGCAGGTTATATTTAGGAATATATGATAGATATAGTGCACATATATGCATAATATATATGCATAATATATATATGCATATATATGCATAATATATATATGCATAATACATATGCATATATATATATATGAATGAATGAAGTAATAATGAAAAAAGAGGCTGTGGATTTGAAAGGGAGCAATAAGGTGTATATGGGATGGTTTAGAGGGAGAAAATGAAAGGGAGAGGTGTTGTAATTATATTAATTTCAAGAATAAAAAGATAAAATTAAAACAAAAAGTTTTTTGAGATCAAACGATTATATCATTTCCTCTTTCCATGTCTTCCCTCCAACCCTTTCTTTGTATGTTCTGCACCTTGCTCTCTCTCTTAAATTCATAGCTACCATTACTTTAATTTTTCTGATGTATACACATATATATGTAGGAGAACATATATACATATGATAATACACATGTAGGTATCATGTATGTATATACCTGATATTTGATATATACACGTGTATATATGTATAATATTCATAAAAATATGAATATGTATTTCCAAATATGTAATTACAACCTGCTCAGTCTGTATAAAGTTACTTATATGTGTATAATTTCATTGCTGACTAATTGGAATTGGATAAGTAATTGTGGGGCCATTCCCCGGGTAAAACTATTTTCCTTCTCTTAGCATTCCTTAGTTGTCTGTAGTCATTTTTCTAGTGCCGAGGTCCCCTGAAGTTTCCCTCTTCCATGCTAACATGCCTATTGGTGTTGCCTTTGTTCCAGACTTGCTTTGGTAACTATGTTGATGAACTTCTCCCAAGACTAACAAAAACACAATCTCTAGTCTTGAAACACCTCCTTTTGCACTGATGAGCAGAGTTGCCTAAAAGATTCCCGGAACATGACAGGTTAGTGCTGTTTCTCTTGGTTTCCTGGTAGAAGTTGAAGGTGATTCCCTTTCTCTGAGAGATCATGTACTTTAAATGTAGGACCTTGAGGATCTAAGCTAGATCTGACCTTAAAAATCTTCTCCCTGAGAAATATCTCTCAGGGTACCATGAGATGCCATGCATGCTTCCAAGGGAGGAAGGCAAATAATAGTCCTACCCAGCTATAATGCCTATGAACCACAACAACCAGCATAGCACAGTAGCTCTAAGGATGTATAAGTGGCACACATAACTTGGTGGCAACCAACAGTTATCTGAGTTGTCTTAACATACTTGTAAAAAGAGGGAAACTGCCACTTTACTAAACGGGCTTGTTTCTTAACTTCATTCTAAATATTTATTCCTATACCCAAAGCTCAGAATGGGTCTCACCTATTATCAAAAAACTTTCTCTTTGCAACAGACAGAGACCGCTATAGAAAAAAACAACCTACCCAATTGCACAGAACAAGTGACTCTGTGGTGTTCAGGCCCACCTGATACATCTACAAACACAACCCCTACATCTAAGGCTTAGAGCTCATAGCAGAAGAGGGAGGCAGAAAGGTTGTAAGAACCAGAGGAACAAAAAGTTCTCTGTGATTCTTTTTAAACTTGAATCTGTAGCAGGTAACCAAAATAGTCCCTCTAAATTCTTTTAAATAGACAAACACATAATCATTTCCTATATCATACACTAAGGATAAAATCTTCAACCCAAATACTTGCACAAATGGTAGCTTTTGAGACGCTTCATATCTTGATATGAAATTTACAGTTAAAACTCTGGGAAGTCATGCAGGATTTGAAAACATCAATGCTAAACATTGCTACGTGTAGAAATCACACTGAACTCTATGTGAAGTGCCAGAGGTCTCCATAAACTTAGTTCAGTTAGAGTCTCATTGCTAAATGAAACTAGACACTTTTTACATTTCATAGAAATGATAAAGCAACACATTTTTGAGTTGTTGACTAATGGATTAACATAGAGGAGTTCACTCCTAAATATTTGGGGCTGCTGTCAAAGCAACTGGTTACCCTCCACAACTTTATGATAAGATCCTATTGCTGAAGACACCAAATACACATGTCATTAAATATGGGGAAACATAGCTGGAAGTCAATTGGAAGATTCACCTCTAGTAGGTAGTTTATAGTGCCAGAAAGGGCTATAATTGCTACTGGAGGAGGAAAAAAAAAATCACCAATCTCACCCAGTTAAGTAAACAGCATGCTATACTAACAAACTGCCTGCAAGATGTGTCCCCTGGTGCAATGGTGACATGGATGTTACAGGAGTAAGCACAGGTTTCTTGATTGTATGCAAGAACTATTGCATGAGTGAGAACTCATATGTGACACCGCCAACACCCTGAGGCTGGAGAGGTCATGGCCTTCTCCATAGCTAATAAAATAATAAAATAATCTCTACTACTATTATTCTGATAGATGAACACAGTGATGAAAGAAATATTAATGACTTATTAATACAACCACAGAGGAGTGCACCTCTTAAGATTCGTCAGAAGGTCTCATCATCTTCTTGGATGCATAGTAATTAACAGAGAAAACCACAATTGAACAACGTGAAGAGAAAAACAGACTTTAGAATTCTCATTCTTAAATGAGATGACCTGACCACACCTGTTGCCTCAAGGCCCAGGGAACTTTGCGGAAGAGAGGGGGAAAGACTGTAAGAGCCAGAGGTTGTGGATGGCTTCAAAGAAACAGTGTTTATCCAGACAGAACAGGAAGATGCACATATGAATTCACAGAGACTATTGCAACCCGCACAGGACCTTTGCAAGCTCCAGTAAGACAAAATCCCTACATGGAGGAGGAAAAGTGCATAGGAGGTCCCACTCCTAGACAAAAAGCTATTTACAATTGATAGCAGCTCTGAGAGCGAAAATCAGTTTTCTTCAAGGTAGGGACACTGGATATATAAGTCACAATTCAGAGAAGGCCCTATGCCCATGAGTAGTCAGCCAATATAAATTGGATTCCATGTGTTTTGTTTTTATAGAAAAGAAAGAATACAATGTTGGATGCTTAGGTAGGTGGGGGGGATCTAGGAGGAACTGGGGAAGAGAAAGAGTAAGATCAAAGTATATTGTATGAAATTCTCAAAAAAATAAATAAAAATATTTAAATATATCCATCCATATGTATGTGTATATATACATATTTGTGTACACACATATAGTATAATACTTATGAATATATTTCTAAGCAGACACACTTATTTCCAGAATTTCCACCTACAGACCCCTGGTCAAATTTTTGATTCTGAAAGGCATTTTGAGTAAAATAAGTCGCTTACTGCATTTTATCTTACCCTCTTTACAAGGACATTTGCTACCAACTTTTAGAAACACTTTGAAAATATAATGATTAAGTGCAGTTTTACCTAAATTTCTAAATCTCATCATTATAAATTTCTATTGGTTTTTTTTTTTTACAAAACTTATCAATGTCCTTGTTTTCCATTATCATTTACTTTTAGAAAATTTATTAATGCCACACAAGCACTTGTCTGAGATTATGAGCTTCAAGCACTCAGCATATACTTATTGTGTAAATTATGTCCTTTAGTGAGAATGATGTGAATATGACATTCTGTTTAATTTACACTGATGCATTGAGTATACACATCCAATAATTCATCACTCATTTCTTTCTATGTACTAAAATTCATTTCGATGTCATAATGACAAAGATACAATTAAAAGAGTGAATAAGACATTTAATGATGATTTATATGAACATAATTCACTCTGATAAATTATCTGTTCATACTGAGCTTCTTAGATACACCATTTTTTTTAGGATAGAGCTATGCAAAATGGCCCCATGACTCTCCATGTTTTTAATAGCCATTTTTTACTTAAATAAGAAGAGATATGAGGAAAAAAGTGTGGGAATATGTCCTATGCATTCCATTTATTTCTATAAAATGAATAGTACTGGACATTGCTCTAAATATGAATTTTTGAAATCAAAAGTGAAGACACATATCAGTATGGTGCCTTTTCTCCACCGAATTCTGTGAACAAAGATCCAGTGCAGTATAATTTACATTTGGAGATTCATCACTTCAGAACATTAATCCTCTGCCAATTCTATTCATATGCTAAATCCTTATAATTAAAGTCATGTCTTCGATATATTGATTCTCTAGAAACCAGAAAAGATTTTAGGCTCTTAGCAACTTTAGATTCATGAATAATTTTACACGTGTCAATTGCTCCCTAAATTGTAAGTGTTTCTTCAATTTCATTAGGTCTTTTCCTTTTGCATGATTATCCTGAGTAAAATCTGTGCTTTCACTACCTTCTCTGAAATTGTAACTTTTTATGAATAGAATCTGGCCATTTGCTTTTGCAAAAGCCTATGGGAAAAAATCTATAGCTTTACATTTGAATTTCTGTCACTTTGTTGGCCATGTGCATGGGAAGTTTGGATGGCTTTATAGGTTGAACCACAAGCACAAGACATCAGACCTGTTGATTTTGGACACAGTAAATATCATACAAATGTAGAGACTGCTACTTTATCTTTCAGATTGGAAATATATATTATTATTTATATGGTATAGTGAAACTGTGAAATGATATAGTGATATCTATATAATGTACACTATTTTAGCTGATGTTAGTCATATAATACATAAAGAATGTATATAACTGTCTTATGTAATAGTTCAAATTAGAAAATTTCATTTATATTAAGGGAAATTGTTAAAATATCTCATTATGCCTAGAATGCTAAAATATTCATCTCAGAGAAATTGCAATAAATAAATAAACAAACCAAAACAAACCAAAAAAGTAAAAGCAGAGTTGTTTCTACAACACACAATCTAAGAAAACCTCTTACCTTATTTATCATACAAAACATAATTTTTAGTGTAAATTAATTAAAATAACACCAAAATGCTATGTGTTAAGGGTAATATCGTGAAAGTGCTTTTCAGGAAGCACTCATGAGATACATGCCTAGGTTAAAATACTTTCAATCAGAAGCAAAACATTGTACTGGAATGCTATTTATGTATGAATTATGTAACTAGTATTACAGTAGTGTTTTGTTTTTTTTTTAATAGCCACACTTTGGCTAGATTCCCCAGCTGGATTTCTTAGGAATACTGCCTGCTGAGGATTCATCCTGGGACATTTAAGGACAATGTCCTTAGCCTCAAAGAACTACCTAAGTCAATGATATATCCTTTACCATAAGTCAGGACCCAGGTAAACAGTGGCTGGTGTGGTACGAATAGAAAGGCCCTATCTATAGGAAGTTTCCATCTTTCAAAATTCTGAAGAGCCAAGCCTGCTCTAAGTTCATTAAAGAACAAATAGGTTTCATGGATAGTGGCTTTGAAGTTGATATATGGCTAAATCTGATTCCTTCCTGATAGGTTATTTCTTCCAGATTGCATCCCAGGAAACCTGTGTTATCCCCATGCAACACAACTCAAGGAAACTTATAAAGCTCTTTATCTTACAAAATATAATAGTAATGTTTAGTGAAATGAGGTTTAAAAGAGCACCAAACACTATCATAAACATAATCTTCTATGTGTTGTTCCTTTTCTATTAATGATTTGCTTGTATTTAAAAAGAAATCCCTTTGTGATTTTAATATCTGCATATAAAATGTATGTTGAGAAGGACTTTAGAAATGTCCCTGAGTGCTAAGAAAAAGAGGCTGGGAACAATCATTTCGGGGTTCCCAAAGAGCAATAGCATAGGTTGACATGCTTTACCAGCAATCAACTTGTGCTTTGTCAGTCTGCATTGGGTCCATCCACTCTAGCATCCCCCAAACGAAAACCAAACATCCAAACCTTAAGCCTTCATCTAGTTAGAATGCCTTTGCTTCCAGTCATCCTGAGCATCAGAAGATCCAAGAGAATCACTTGTAGATGTCTAAGACAATCACAAGGAAGAGAAACCCACCTCATTCAATAGAATATTTTTGTAGCTGATGTGCTGGGGGTTCTTGGTGTATCAGCGTTGGCAGAAGGGGAACAAGGCTAAAGAATGTTATGTTAGAGAGAATTTTCTACATTTGAGATGGATTTTGCCATAAGAATGTTGAATAATACTTTAAGTAAACAGCATACACAGAGGATCAATACCAGGAAGACCACTGTACCACTGATGGAAAAGTCTTTATATCTGACTCCTTTCTCTTTTCTGATCACTGAAACAGTAGAGAAAAACGAATGCCAGAAGAGGAAGACAGAGAGGAGCACAATAGAAACATGTAAAAACAGGACACAAAGTTTCCCCCCAGTACGACTCTAAAAATTAGGGTCAGGCCTGCACTTATCTGTGGGTCAGAAGCTACACCATAATTCCTTACCAAGATGGCTGCCTAAACATGTTCTGAAAAACTGCAATAGACATGTTAAAGTGGACATAGGGAAGCCCATGAGGCCTTAGTCCTCCTCATACAATTATAGGCAACCAAGGAATGCTGGGAGTGGGAGAAGTGTCTTCTCCTGGAAAGAGCACACCAATTGGTTATTTAACACCCAATGATCAGCCAAAAAAACATACATACAAGCAACATTATAAAGACTTTGGAGACTGTACTTATGTCCTTAGGAATTTATAAGTATGCATATAAACATGCATATGTAACAACAATGAATGGAAACAGAGGCCATGAATCAGAAAGAGACAAGATGAGTGATATGGGAGGGTTTTGAGGGGGAGAAAAAGAAGGTAGAAATGATGCAATTATATTATAATCTCAAATAATAAAAAAAATTAGGGTCATAATTTGATGGTAATGATAATGACACATTGGATAAGTGGTTGTCATTTTAAACTGGAATGACCACATATGATACTAACGTGCTTACATTTCCATGAGTTCTGCCTGGGCCAATTTTAAAGGACAGCAAATGGTTGGATACCGATTATAGTCAAGCTGTCTCCAATATTTCTTTGGTAAATAGTTAATAAATATTAGTCATTTTGAATGTTGAGTAGTGACTGTGATATAATACTCACCAAGAGCTAATTGGAAGCAAAGGGTTTATTTGACTTATGGCTTATATAAGGGAAACCAAGACAAGAGCTTGATGTAGAAACCATAAAGGAACGCTGCTTCCTGGCCTGCCTGCTCTGGTTGCTTAGTTACTTCTCTAACATAGCTGTGGTCCAGGTGGCTAAAGATGGCACTACCCACCATAGGAAGGCCATTCTACATCAACTACCAATTACAATAATGTCCCATAGACATGCCCACGTGCCAGTCTCACAGAGGCAATTGCTCAACTAAGATTCTCTCTCTCTCCCTTGATCTTTCTTAATAGAATAACTAGCAATCTGTTTAACTTACCTGTATTAGTGTTGCTTGGTTTGCTTGGTTTTGATTTATATAGCTCTTGTTTATTTTAAATGTTTCTTTAGGTCAGCATAGAAAACAATGGTTTCTGTATGGCATTTTTCACAGGTATGTGTCAATCATTATACTTTGCTCTCTTTCGCTTTTCTCCCTAATCACACTCCCCATTCTATACAGTTCCTCCCTCTTTTCCAGAAAGTCTTCCCTATCCTTTTGCCATCACATATATTTCATTATTCTGTCCTTTCCACTGCCTTAAGATCTCTTACCCGTTTTCATGATTCAGTTTTTAGATTAATGACCTGCACACACACATACACGAACACACAGATACATGCACATATGTGTCTTTTTAAAATCTAGTTTCAAATGCTGTATCAGTCTTCTGAGTCTGGCTCATTTCAATTAACATGATTCTTTTTAGACAAATTCCATATCATGGAAGTAAATATGGACATAGTATAGCAATTAATGAAAAAAAA
>CABHPR010147811.1:1839-17767 GCA_902168415.1 Peromyscus melanophrys | reverse complement strand
TAAAGTTCTCCTTTATGTTAGGTCTCTAACCCAGGACAAATGGCTGAGCTGCCTGTTTAACATATCAAAGCTGACTCTGGCCTCTCCCTTAGTCCTTACCTATTACAGAGTCCAAGTTCTTTAGTGTTTCTCCCCTTGCCCCTATGGTGTTTTGAAAGAAAATGGCCTCCAATGGTAGTGGCACTATTAGGAGTGTGGCTTTGTTGGAGTAGGTATGAACTTGTTGAAGGAAGTGTGTTACTGTGGAGGTGGGCTGTAAAGTCTCACATATGCTCAAACAATGCCCAGTGGGTCAGACTACTTCTTGTTGCCTGTGAGATAAGATGTAAGACACTCAGCTCATGTTCCAGCACCATGCTTGCCTACATTGCATCTTGTCTGCCTGGATGCCACCATGTCACACCTTAATGATAACAGACTAAACCTCTGAAAATGTAAGCCACCCCAGCTGAATGTTTCCCTTCATAAGAGTTGTCCTGGTCATCTTGTCTTTTCACAGCAATAAAAAACCTACCTAAGACAGCCCCTCTATCCTCAACCTCTCCAGGGCCTGTGCTTCCCTATCCTTCTCCAGCTGTTCTTCCCTGTACAACTCAACCATTTTTGTTCCGAAGCTCTTTGCCTCTCTTTGCCTCTTGGTCTTCTGATCACCTTGCTCTCTCCTGGCCTTTTGGATTCTGGTCCCCCCTTTCCTCACATGTCCTGGATCAGTCAGCCAGTCATGTTCACTCTGGACACTTCCAGATGCCTCTGCCTCTGCTTGTGTTCTTCCTTATAACTATAATAAAAACCTCAACACCTTAGGAGTCATATTCTCCTTTTATTTCTTTTTTTTCTTATTCAGTTTATTGAATGACTCCCAGCAGAAATAAATGACTTGTTTCATTCCAACTTATCAAGTACATTAAATACATTATGAAAGAACTTCATGAGTGAAAATCCACAGTGGATTAATTTAGTTAGGAAGGGAGATGCAGTAGTCTGAAGGAGAATGGTCCATAAAGACTCATATTTTTGATTGCTTCATTCCCAGTTGGTGGAACAATTTGGAAAGGAATAGAAGGTGTGGCCTTGTAGGAGGAGGTATGTCACTAGGGTTGGGTTTGAGATTTGAAAAGCCCATTCCAATCACAGTTAGGTTGTTTTCTCAATGTGCAAGCTCTCAGCTCTGCTCCAGAATCATGTCTACCTGCCTGCCTGTCTGCTCTCAAGGTCCTCACCATGATGGTCATGAGCTCTACTATTCTGTAGAACAAAGAGACTCAAATTAAATGCTTTCTGTTATAAGTTGCCATGGTCAGTGTGTTTTGTCATTGCAACAGAAAAGTAACTGAGACAGTGAACTACTTAGAACATCTTGAGGACTGATGGGCTTTGCAGTAGGGAAATCTGATGTCAAGGAAAGCAAAGCAAATACAGCTGAAATCTCATTAATCAAAACCATTGTCAGCCATTAATTGTTCTTCTGGAAATTGTTGATGGATCTATAATGTGATTGTAGATCCCAGCCTTTTTATCATAAACCATGTGCTGAACTATCCAATTAAGATTATAGGGACTCACTTGAAGCCTAATACATGATTGGATTTACGGAGAGATAGAGGTAGTTTGTAGCAGAGGGACCAATTAAAACTGCTTGGAAAGCTGGAAAAGATTTAGATTTAAATTGAATTAGCTTTTATTAAGCACACACTCTTCACCAGATATTGGCCCAGATATTTTCACATTATCATATATCTGAGCTTCACAATCACTCCATAAGGCAGAGGGAAATGTTTACAGCCCAGTAACCTGAGAGCACATTCAGACCTTCAAAACTTGTTAAAGATCACACAACTGTCAAGTGGCAGAGAGCCAAGGCCAGATATACTTCAGTTAAATTCCAACTACCACATTGCTTTCAGGTATTCTCAGCTGTAAAAATAATATGCACATGGATGTCTTTCTGTTATACATTAGATGAAATAACAATCACATTACAAAATACTATATATACATGTATTTAGCAAATTTATAAGGTTTATTTAGAAAATGTGTAATTTACTTTTGTTTTTTAACCATTTTTTTAAATGAGCATGGAAAACAATGCATTTTTTTATAGTATCTGTTGAACTCCTCCTGATATGGATGGATGATTCTTTTTTAAATTTCCTTACCAAGCCTTTTTTGTTCTGTTAATTTCATTTTCCTGTATCTAAAACTGTCACAGATCAAAATTCTGAACAAAGGAGTGGAATATAAATTACTATGGCTTCGGTGTAGAGTCTAAACTAATAAGAATCTGTCTTAAATTGACTATAACATGCAAATTTGGGAAAAAAATAATCCCAACCATTTCTTTTCATTGTGCCGTCTGGGGAAAGTTAGAGACTAAGCTTGGGTTTTTTTAACTCCTTGTATCCTAACAATGAAATATGAACAATAGCTGCTTGTAAGGTATAGTTGAAGTATTCATTTGGAAAATAATACATGCTTGAATCAGAGTTTTGTTAGTGTGACATGTATCTACAACTTAAAGGGAGGAAATGCTTGTTTTGTTCAATGGCTTAGATGTTTCAGTCCATGGATCCTGTGCTCCTTTGCATTTAGACACATAGCAAGACAGAAACAATGTGATCAGAGGGTGTGACAGTGGGGTAGTACTCAGCCCTGAGAAGCCTGGAAACAGAATAAGAGTGTGCCTGCACTAATGGGCGACCCCTCCCATTCTAGTTTTCTTACAGGGAATTTTCCAGCCTACTAAATGCCACTGTCTGCATTCTGGATATTTCTTACTTGAATTGCTGTCCCACAGGCCAACTGTCACAAGAATCATTCTCATAGACATAGAAGTTTGTTCTTTATCTGTCTAGCCAAACAATCTGCCAGTCAAAATCAGTCTTTACAACAAGTAAGTTGTGTTGAGAACTCCAGGCACTGACAATGTAGAAGTGTATTAGCCAGACAGAAATCCTTCGCTGAAGGAGCTACGGTCTAGGTGAAATGGTACAGAGTAACTAATAAACATGTAAATAAAGATATATTGAATTTTTAACTAAGTATTTTAATTAAAGGGCCAGGGTCCCTTGATAGAAAGCAAGGATGGTAATGGCACAAAACACTTAAGAGTTAATGTACTTCTCTGTGTGTATGCTGTAATCGTAGGTGAGAACTTGACATGAGAAAAAAGCAAAGATAGACTTGTAGCCTGAAAGACCAAGGAAACAACCATAATGTCTATGAATCATACCAATGACCAACATGGCACCATAACCCTACAGGGGCAGTATGGGGACACATACCTTGGTGGTACCAACAGCTGTCTAATTGGTCTTGTGACCCTCAACAAGAGGGATACAATGTCTGGTATTGAAAATCTAGCTAATTACTCAGTGCTAATAAAGTCATTGTCACTGGAGGAAAATCTGCAACCATTACTTTACTAAGCCATCATACTGTCTAACAACAGTCTGTAAATATTTGTCCTTATGCCCACAGATAAATGTAGTCTTTACCCCTCATCAAGGAAACTTCTCCTTGTGACAGATGGAGACCTTTAAAGTAAACCATAATCAATCAAAATGTGAGTTGTGGAGCCCAGTCCCAATGGATAAATCTCCAAAACACTCCTGTGTCTAAGGCTTGGGTAACACTGTGGAAGAGGGGGTGGAAAGATTGTTAGAGCCAGAGGATCAAAGAGTTTGCCATCAGATTTTGTCTCCTAATAACACCATAAGCTACACCTACAAAGTTTCACCAACGTGACTGTTGAACAAAGAGGACACTAAATAACATATCAAACTGGATGGGGAGAGGCCTGAGGTTTACACAAAGAGCTACCAGCAACTAAGTAAACCTGGGAGCAGGAGAGTGGTTTTTCCCATGGAAGAACACCCCAGCTGCTTATCCCTTGCCAAATGGTCATTCCTGAAAACATACACGCAGGTAACATTATATGGACTCATTGGGTTATATTTGGCAACATACATGTATATTTTAACATATATATATAATATATATATATGCACACAATTAGTGAAGAAAGAGCTCATGAGTGTATTGAAGGAGGGAAGGGAGAGATATATGAGAGGATTTGAAGGGAGATAGGTTGTGATTCAATTATAACCTAAAACAGAAAAAAAATCATTTTCAAACAAAAAAATACAAAACAACTTCAAAGAAAACAAATAAACAAACAAAAAGCAAAGGGACATGACGTATTTAAGGGACAAAGTCTCTGGAATCCTTCATACAGAGGTAAACTGATCAGAATCCTTATTCCAGCCCAGAAATGATAGGTCACCCTCATCACAGTAGAGAGAAAGGATTCTATTTAAAATCTGTAAAGAGCATTCAGGAGATTTACAGGCAGAAAGTGCCATGGCCAGACTTACATTTACAAGTTTGCTTCTGATGACTGAAGCATAGATGGTGAGAACCAGGATATCAAAAAATATGTTCTTAGTGTTGAGATACAAAACAAGGTAGTGCAGTAGCCCAGAGACCCGAGGTCTGCCGATGGGTACATTGGTTAGAACTGCACCTCCACAGCAACATGATAAAGTAGATTACAATTGTTGGGACAGTATGTGTCCTGCTCTGTTGGGGATTTCAAAAAAAGTTGGTATTTTCTGGGCAAGAGTCCATCATTCATGCTTCATCTTTTACCCTCCTCCACCATGAAATTTATACCTGAAGTGTCTCACTCTAGCCAAGGGTAGTAACAGGACAGAGCCTCTTGGGGCAAAAATACTGTGAAATGTTTGTAAAATGCCTAAGCAGAGCTTCTGAATTGGGTAGAAGATTCCATGAGCACAGATCACTGAGCTATCAGATGTTTCTTGTGGTGAGACATGGATAAGCATGCTATGTGGAGGCAATGGTCTTTTGAGAAGTCTGCCTTTAATCAGACAGCAAAGCTGAATGTCTGGTCCACATGCCTAGGAGGCAAACTTTGTTCAGAGCTCTACATGTTGTATTTTCCTTCTTGTTTATGTGCACAAGGATGACAGCACCACTGGAAACTGACCAGCAGTCAGTCAACTGGCAAGTCTCCTTTAAGTACCCCAAGGTGCATCTCTGAGGGGTCTAGGCTGGTACCTGTTTCCACTTTTCTTTGAGTTATACTGGCATGACTGAGCTCAGGGAGGTTTTTCATTTTGAATGCAAATGTTTATGGGTTAAAAGCTTGTTTCAGTGTTCCAAGGATAAGCTTGTGGGAGGCCAGCATTGCATTCTTGTCACATATATTCTGTTTGGAGGCAGTGAAAGACTGGAAAAATTGCTTGAAGACGCATATGGAAATGTAAGAGGTCTTGAGCAATCAAGGCTACATTTTCTGAGGATAGTATTAAAGTCATAATTGAAATATAAAAAAATATGGATCAGCCTCCCTTTTGCATAAAATCATCAATACAGCTTCCTGGTTATTAGGACTCATTTGGGGAAGTGAATGAGTTGGGTTACTATGTTAAAGTCACATGTGTTGTGTGTTTTAAAACTGTTATGGCAATGGTGTGAGGGAGGAAGAGATGACAATTATTCTGCCTCTTCAGGTACTTTTACACAAGGGCGTTTCTGGTTAGGAGAATACCATATATCTTAACAGTGAGTGATGTCTGTGTAAACACATATGTGGAGACATGGCTGTGTGTTGTTAATTGTTTTTTCTACTCTTTTGCTGTTTGGGGGGACTGCCACCCAACTCCCAAATAAATCAAACATGGAGGCTTATTCTTAATTATAAATGCCTGGCCTTAGCTTGGCTTGTTTCTTTCCATCTTTTCTTAACTTAAATTATCCCATCTACCCTTTGCTTTTGGGCTTTTTCCTTTTCTCACTTTTGTATATCTTATGGTCATTCTTACTCCATGGCTGGCCATGTGCCTGGGTGGCTGGCCCCTGGCACCCTCCTCTCCTTGTTCTCTTACTCTTTTTTCTCTTCTCCCAGATTTCTCCTTTTATTTATTCTCTCTGCCTGCCAGCACTGCCTATACTCTTGCCTCACTATTGACCATTCAGCTCTTTATTAGACCATCAGGTGTTTTAGTTAGGCACAGTAATACAACTTTACAGAGCTAAACAAACGCAACATAAAAGGATGCAATGAATATTTGCAACATTAAAGCAAATGTTCCACAGCATAAACAAATGTAACACATCTTAAAATAATATTCTACAACAGCATGCTTCATAATTTCTTGAAAAGTGTCTGAGCAGAAGTCTGACTAAATGTTGGTGAAGATATCCCTGCACTGACTTGATTCAGTTGTATTCAACATTCCCCACATTTCCCTTTAATACTAAAATTGCCAGCAAATTCTCATATGACCCGTAGTTGTATTTCACATTTACCTTCTCTTTTAGTTAGGTCCAAATATTGAAGAATTTTTCTCTTCAGCATCTTCTCATCTGTTGCCTTCGTTCAATTCCCAGTGATATAGTTCAAGCCTTTAATTTCTTATCTAAACAATTTTAATAACATTTCCACTAATTTTCTTACCACTTGCATGGCTACTTTCTACTTTGTCTTACCAAACCTCAAGTGATTATTCTAAACTCCAGATCATGTTGGATCACTTGCAGCTTAAATCTCAAAGTGGCTCCTCATAGTTTTATCACACATCTAATAACTAAATCATAATGTCATTCATGTGATGGACACCATGCTTCTAAGGAGGCACTTTTAACCTGGCTTTTCTCTTAGGCTTCTCACCATTTGCTCGTCTTAAATTCTAAGACTGTTTTTGAATTCTTTGTTGTGAGGAATGAGTTGTAATACCAAGGATCTCAAGAGACAAACATCAGTCAAATAGTGTTTTAGTGTCTTTCTTAGATTCAATGAAATGCACTAACAGTATGACGATATCACCAATGTAACATACTAAAACTTAAGTCATTAATCCTATATATCCTGTATAGGAATGCATCTATAGGATTAAATTCCTAAGAGAAACAGTGTAGCATGAATCTTAAAAGGTCTTATTAATAAAAACAAAGTCGGAGCCAGGTATTGGGGTGAACGCTGAAAGATCAGAGAAACAGAACAGGGCACAGCTAACCTCACCTCGCCAACTTCTCAGCTGATCTTGTTTCCTCAAACTGGAAGCCTCTGTGTCCTCATCCAGATGGATCTCAGCTGAACTGCAGCTAAAAGCCTAAAAGCTTAGCAAGGCTCTAGTTCCTGGTCTCCAAGCCTTATATACCTTTCTGCTTCCTGCCATCACTTCCTGGGATTAAAGGCATGAGTCACCATACCTGGCTGTTTCCAGCGGGGCTTTAAACTCACAGAGATCCAGATGGATCTCTGCCTCTGGAATGCTAGGATTAAAGATGTGTGTGCCACCATTTTCTGACCTCTATGTCTATCTAGTTGCTGTTTTGTTCTCTGAAGCCCAGATAAGTTTATTGGGGTGCACAATATATTGGGGGACACAATATCACCACTAAGCAGTCCAGCCAATTTTTGAATAGATGTTCAAATCAGAAAAGACCACCAGGCCTGATAGAGGCTGTACAAAATACTTCCACGCACACCAAACATTTACTGCATTTTATACATAAACTTCTTGTTTTTGCCAATCTGTAAATTTAAACTAACATCACTTTGAATTTTAATTATCACATCTCATTACCAGAGAGAGGTTATTTGAAGGAAGAATCTGGTCAGTGGTATCCCAGAGCAATTGGGAGATTGTTGTTCTCCAAATTACAAGGAAGAAAGTGGGTCAAGGCATGCTCAAACTTAATTATTCAATATCATATCATGAGTGGCTTACTTAATGAAAGTTTGTGGTCTATGTATTTTATTCCAGGTCACACATGGGCTTCAGTGATCACTGTGTACATACTCCCTCAAAGCTCTGGATTGCCCCCAAATTCTCAGTTTGGCACTTGCTTTCCTGTCTTTCTAGAATCCTTCTCTATCCTTGAACAGTTAATTCATCTTTATTTGCTTCAAATATTTATCCAAATATCACCTTCTCCAGGAAGTTTGTATGTATGTATGTATGTATGTATGTATGTATGTATGTATGTATACCACCATAACTCCTTAACCAAGGCAGGTTGCCATATGTATCTTATCCTGTGGTTCTAAGATGTTTCAGGGCATATTGGAAAGAATGTCCAGATATTCATGTTAAATGTGGAAATTTGAGCTCAAGTTTTTTTTTTTCTCCTCCTTTCACCAGTTTTGTGGACTCACAGCCATGCCATTTACTCATTTGAGACTCAACATCTTAGTCAGTGAAATTAATCTTTGAAGTTGGGTGAGGCAAAGGTCCCTTGCAGCTCTAGAACAATGTCTTTATATGTCCTGTATATTAAATCTAAAATTCTAAAATCTCTCTCTCTCTCTCTCTCTCTCTCTCTCTCTCTCTCTCTCTCTCTCTCTCTCTCTCTCATCTCTCTCTCCTCCTTCCTTCCATGAAATCTCCAGACTCCCATTCTGTATCCCTGGTTGGCTCAGATCTCAGTAGAGTCCAGGGTGTTGCAGAACTCTTAGCGATCCTCTTCCCTCAGCTTCCAAAGTACCAGGACTCCAGATGTGAGATGTCATGCCAGACTTAAGATGCCTTCTTTTCAGAACGCTAGTCACATTTTCATGCTCTATCCAGCAATTTGATACTAGAGCCCCCTTTTAAAATGTCACTATTAGTTCCCAGCAGAAAATGTATTAAAAAGAATTCCCTTATCCTCATTTTCAAAACCTGAAACCGGGGTAGCTATGCCACTGCCCCACAGGTTTGTCCACTCAGTGCGTGCCCCTCAGTATTCATTGTCACTCCCACCTTCCTTACTTCTTAGTCTCCTCAACGTGGAAACTTTTTTTTTTGCTTTTTTTAAAATTTTTTATTTTTAAATACTTTCTGAGAATGCAACCTATGAAATCAACTCTGACTAGTTAGGGAACAATATTACTTCATTTTTATTTTACATATAATCCAAAACCCATGTTAGAATAGATGATATAAAAAATGTATGCCTATGTCTTTAGATATTTAAATTTTACTGAAAGCAATGTATTTATTATCTAGACCTTAGTAATCAAGACTACAAGCCTCTTTATGGAGATTTTTATAACTGTTTTTTAAGTTTCTGGAATATTATATGCGTTGGGTGTACATGCATGCTCACATGTGTGTGGGCACACACATTAGTGCTGGTGCACGCGTGCAAGTGTGCACATGCACATAGAGGCCAGAGATTGATGCCGGGTGCCTTTGTCAGTCATTCCTCGCCTTGTATATTGTGACAGGGTTTCTTGATGTATGAGCTCATTTATACCTTATCTATCTAAGCAGTTTACTCCCAGGATCTACTGTCTCTATCTCCCAAGGATTGGGATTCCAGAAAGACCACCAGAATCTACATATGTGTAGTGAATCCCAACTCAGGTCCTCATGTTCTGTAGCAGCATTTTATCCACTGAGCCATCTCTCTAGCTCTTATGGCTATTTTAAATGTTTCTTAAAGCATACAGGAAATAACACACACACACACACACACACACACACACACACACACACACACACACACATACTGCATATATCAAAACTCATATTTAAGCAACAATAATGTGAAGGTTCTTGGTCTCAAGTCACAGATGATTTGAAAGTAAAATACAACTCAAAATGGACTCTCAGACATCAGCATCTTAGTACCTTTGGCTGCCTTGGTGTTTTCCTATAAAATAAGAACCTGGGGCTGGAGAGATAGCTCAGTAGTTAAGAGCAGTGGATTCTCTTCCATGGGACTCCTGTTTGATTCCTAGCACTCACATGGTGGCTCATCACTGTCTATAACTCCAGTCCCAGGTGATCCAATGTCCTCTTCTGGCCTCAGTGGGCACCAAGAGTGCACATGGTTCAGACATGCATGCAGGGAAGACATTCATACAGAGAAAAGAAATTAAATTTGAAAAATAATTTTAAAGTAAGAACACATATTTCTCTGACTATTAACATGTCTATTATTACTATTATTATATAGTAATAATATCCTGAAACATAAAGATAGTTTTTGGAGTAGAAGGAAACATCATCATATTCATTAAATTACTCATACATGACAATTGTTCATGCTGAAAGTTTCCAAAACTGAGAGAGAGAGAGAAAGAGAGAGAGAGAGAGAGAGAGAGAGAGAGAGAGAGAGAGAGAGAGATTCCGGATCATTTCCTATGCTTGTGTCCTGAACCTGACATGGGTAGTCACTCCATCTGAATGACTACATCCCTCTTAACAAGCCTGCATGGCCCAAGAGGCAGCCTAGTTTCCTCTCCAGGGGCCCAAGGGTCTTTTAGGGCTTCCTCTCTCCCCAATCTTCATTTAATGAGCTGATTCTTCCCTTTATCTGGGATGCCACAAAGGCCTTACTGGCCCTGAGCAACCATGGTGAATGACTTTTTGGCTATTATTTTTTCCATTAAGGATAGTACTTCTCTCTCCTGTAGGGACAAATTACTCTCTGAGAGGCAGCATTCTGTCAGGCTGTAAGGCTCAGTCTCAATGTCTAAGGGTAAAACAACTGTGTCCTAGGCCCTGGATTTCCCAATGTGTCACTCCCTTTTAGGAAACAGTGATCCCTCCTCCTCTTGCTTATTCTGCTAACTCACAAGGTGACTTTCTTGCCTGGAAGATTCCAGGGCCACGTCAGGTGTCAAAAGCACAAGCGGCAGAGCTTTGCCAGTGCACTGAGAAGCAGCTCTTACAGTGGAAATCACCCTCTTTAATCATGTCCAAAAGTCTATTTTCATCTTAACAGTTTCAGCCCAACACAAAATGACCGAGCTGCTGAAGCAAATGCCGAAAGCCTTGTATACTTAGCCATGCCCTTCTTCTAATCCCCTGACACTGGATCATCAATACATAGAATGAGCCCTAAGGTCCTTTATCTCGGTATTCTTAATGCAGAATGGAGTAACAGTAGGCAGGGCATCAGTAACCCTGCCTCCCCCTCACTACCATCCTTCAATTTCCTCATATGAGGGAGCCCCCTGATTTTATTGCTTCATTTGTCTACAAGTCACAAGTTTCTTCATGGATAAAGCAGAAAGGGCAACAGAATTCCACACAGATACTCTAAGTGAAAGCATCACAAATTCTTAATGTTATCATACTGGTTTATAGTTCTGATTGTAAATATGATCCGAAATGAGAGGAGGAAGGAGGAAAACAGAAGAGAGGGAGAGGAAGGGGGAAGGAGAGAGAGAGAGAGAGAGAGAGGCAGGCAGATGGACAGACAGACAGACAGAGAATGATGATGTATTCACAAACATCATACACATCCACACATACCTGAGTCAAAATTTCCAGTTCTTTAGACCTTTAGAAAGTCTAGACTATGTGGACACCAAAATTTTACTGGGAAAAGATGGAATTTTTACAATGTCACTTTCTTTAAATGTGTTACCACAGTGACAAGAAAATAAGAGAGAAGGAAAGATACGGTTAAACTAAAATTTTTAGTTATTATGGATATAGAGGGGCTGAATTCAGGGATATGGGTGAACAATGTTGTTACTGAGTTTTGCTTTCTTTCCCCTGTGGTCCTGGTATCCTCCAACCCACTTCCTTTGATCAGCTTTGAGAGACCTTAACATGGAGACAGCTTATCAGCTGCAGCGGTGGGCCTACTCCCCTCTCTGTTAGGCTTGCCCTGCTCTATGCTGTCCAAGTATTGATCAGAACAAAACCCAGGGAGAGTGTTTTGTGTGTCAGATGCAGAAGCAGGCTGAGTTCTCTGGCCAGTTGTAGTTATTCAGGTTGGACAGTACTTATACCTCTCTCTGTGTCTTATGTACAGAAGCCAGCCTGTGAGATTCTAGAGATTCATCTCTTGCATTTACTATGCTAACCATCATTCTGAGTGGACTGTGGATGGTAAATTCTTAAGAAATTAAGAGGCCAGGCAGTGGTGTCACATGCCTTTAATCCCAGCTCTCGGGAGGCAGAGGCAGGAGGATCTCTGTGAGTTCAAGGCCAGCCTGGTCTATGGAGTGAGTTCCAGCACAGGCTCCAAAGCTACGCACAAAAGAAAAGAAAGACAGGAAGAAAGAAAGAAAGAAAGAAAGAAAGAAAGAAAGAAAGAAAGAAAGAAAGAAAGAAAGAAAGAAAGGAAGGAAGGAAGGAAGGAAGGAAGGAAGGAAGGAAGGAAGGAAGAAAGGAAGGAAGGAAGGAAGGAAGGAAGGAAGGAAGGAAGGAAGAAAGAAAGGGAGAAAGAAAGAAAAAAAGAAAGACTAATTTTATTATAAGGGCAAGGAAGTGTTAAAGCTATGTATTTGATTAAAGCTTAAAATGCAGGACATACATGAAAGGATCATCCTCATCATAATAGAAAACCCTACCCTTTTGTGCTTATATTCCATCCAGCCAACATTTAAACCCACTTAGCAAATACTGAGCTACTGTTCTTAGAGTGAACACAGTTTTAATTCCTTGCAAACCTCTGCTCATATCATATTTTGTCAGTCAACTGATGCAAAACCTTGTTTTCTATGTGTATCTATTGCAAGGCTCTTTTCTGTGTTCTTGATCCTTTGACACTGAGCTTTTTTTCTACCAGCCAGGTCCAAATGAAGCTTTTCTAACAAATGTGCTTTTGTTTTCTTTGAATTCTGGAAGTCTTTCTTGTTCTTAGGAACATGGGAGAGCATTCACTAACATCCTTGAGGTCCACACTCCACTGTGAAAACACTAAGAAGATAGCAGAAAGATGAAAAGCATCCACTAAATAGACTAATTGAGAAACAGACACTAAACAGACAAGAAGGAGACTTCTTTCAAGGAAGAAAGCTGAATCTAGGAGCAGTACAGTTGGCTATGGATGTGCACTTGAAATACCCACAGAAGTGCAGTGATTGGGAGCATGTAGATTACAAATACATTTCAGCAGATAGGAGCATTTGCAAACAACAAGGATAGTTTTAATTGATAGTTTAAAGTCTAGGAGCAGAAAATATGATTCTAAGAGAGGAAACAACCCCAATGCTATAGGTCTCTATGATGTGATGAATCTGTTTATGTCCCAGAAAACCATAAGGGGAAGAGAGGTCTTCAGAGAGCTCTAGGTTAATATAGTCCATCAGACTGCAAACAGTAGGACAGCTGAAGTCTCTGGCCTTGACTGCTTGCTTTTGATTTGAACAAGTGCTTCTCACAGTCAGCTTAGCTTTGTGAATATCTTGTTTTGTGCTTTCCTAAAATTCCACATGTTCTTACATCTCCACTCTTGCATATCAAAATCTTAAGCTCTGAATTTCCTTCCACCTGAACAGCCAGTTGCCACCTAACCTTCTGGTGGCTCTTCACAAGGGTGTGGGTACTGTCCCCAGAGCCCCAGGCTGTGTGATGCATGCAGAACTTCATTCTTCCTGAAGTCTTTTCAAGTGTGCAGTGCTTTTAAATCCAGGTAAATCTAAATGAACTCTTTTCTTAGAATAGCTTTTGTTGATCAAAGAAAAAATATCAAATACACAAGAAAGAGATGATGAATAGAGAGTCTACACAATATTTTACCAGGAAATCAGGTTAGAAGTCTCAGTGTTTTGAGGAAAGTCTGTCACTCTAATGAGTGAGTCTCCAGAGAAAACAGAGGCTGCATAGAGAGAAGAAATTCGATGGGTATCTTATTGAATTTCTATTTTCTTTTTGTTGTTTTTAAGAAGAGTGACTTATTTTTCTTAAAGGATAAAATTGTTGGGCTGGGGTTATAGCTCAGTGGTAACTGCTTGCACAGCATGCCTAAATCCCCAGATATGGAAGGTAAGTAAAGAAAATGAAAGTATACTTGGTGCTGTTTTCTAGAAACTGTATGTTTTAATTGAACTTTTTCAAAAACTTTGGTCATCAGCATTTTACATATTTTCAGATATCTAGCCCCTATTTTTTTTAATCTCCCGAGTAACTAGAACAAAATAAGCATTACTTGCTTGATGGCAATGCTGTCTATATTTTTGTTTTGTTTTGTTTTGTTTTGTTTTCTTTCTAATACAGCCAATTAACTATGCTTAGAATTCTAGGTCTTGTACCAACTGGTCAGGCTCTCAAACATTCTTATTAAAATACAGAATCCTAGTCACCAGGCTCAGAAGTACTGGCTGGACAGTGCAACAGTTTGGGCCAAGCTCAGACGTACTGAGTCAACAGTGTAACAATCTGGAGTAGACCCAACAAACTGGGCTTGTAGAAAGTGTTTGTGATGACCCCACATTGAGAACTGCTCCTTCCCCATTTTTGGTAGCATAACAGAAGCCAGTGGCCCCAAGCCAGACCAATGACTTGTGGCAATGAACATTTGCATGTAAAGATGAATGGACTAAAGGGTACACTGTGTAACTCAACCGGCCACACTATAGCTTGCACGACAAGATTTCTTCTCCCTTTTTTTGTTTCTGTTGGAAGGCATTGCTGGCTGGTCAGAGATTGCAGTCTTTTGACCTGGCAGCTTATCTCAATAGTTCTCCAGCATGGGGCTCCCTCCCTCCAGCAGAAGCTCCCGCCTCTACCCAGCCTTATCTGGAGGATGTCTCTAGGCCCAGGATGCCTGACTTTTCTCAGGGGTGACCCTTGACATAGTTATCTGCAAATGCTCTTCCCCTGATGATCCAGATGGTAATTAAGCAAGTGCTCTAGCCATTTTGATAGGACCCTACTGCCACATACAAAGCCTTGAGATAGGAGCATGCCACTTAATGCAAATTAGGGTTTGTCCCCAGGCTCCCCAGTCCTATATATTCTGTATACTCTAGAACAAAGTTGAGCTGATTCACGGAAGTCTGTCTCAAGGAGAGCTGTTTCTGTTTGTGCTCATGGGCCGCCAAAGCTTCCTGTCCCCACTACTGCCTCTTGCTGTCTTGACCTGGTGGCCAACAGGCAGAGGGTCAAAGAGGACCGCACCACCACCACCACCACCACCACCACCACCACCACCACCACCACTTTTGTTTCGGTTTTGGTTTTTCTTTTAAATTTGGTTTTGTTTTGGGGGGAGGTTGTAAGGGCCGTGGGTGGACTCCAGGAGAGATAAGTGGGATCAGAATGCATGATGTGAAACCCACAAAGAATCAATAAAAGCTAAAAAAAAAAAAAAAAAAACCTATTCTTCCAAATACAGAGATGCATGGCCCATGACTGATAGACTGTAATTGCTTGATAAGTGCTTACCACCTATCAATAGCCCTGCTTCCCATTAAACTACCATGTTTATCCTTTACTGTTCAGTTGCTCTCACACTGTAAATGTTCTCTCTGCATAATCTTTGCCTATTCTGATCCATCTTAACTCAGGTAAAAGTGTAGCAATTTCTCTTTTAAAATTGCCTTTTCTCTTCTGAGTACATGCTGAACCATGGTGTTCATTGGCCTTTTGATTACACATTGTTACAAACGCACATTAATGTACCAGTTTTTGTTTCCAATGCTAAGAATTGAGTGCAGGGCCTCACACATGCTAGGCAATCTTACTACCACTGAACAACATCCCCAGCCTCTAGATTATTTGATTTTAACATTTTCAAATATGCATCTATTTTGATGGTTCCTGATAAACTAAAAAAAGAAAGAAAAGGAATCAATATATTTGTCTAATAAGAAAGTAGATAAAGAGAGTAAATACTTATTCGATTCCTTTTAAATTATTAAAGGCTACTTAGGAAAAAATTTCAATTCTTAATTTCTCAACTCTACCGCCAAATTGAAATGTTCCAGTTTTTTCTTGTTTTGTTTCACAAAGGAGTAATTTGAGGGCGAAATTCTTATCCATTTTTGAAATGCTAGTCACCAATATAAATACTAACATAAATACATGTTGTGTTGACACAGTTCTTATGAGGCAAGCTTGACACTAGCTTTGCTTTCCTTCCTGTAAGTCCTGACTCTATCTCATCAACTACCCAGAAATTCTGAGTATAAGGATCTACCAAGTCAGGCACAGAGGCTGGAGTGGGGCAT
>CABHPR010147809.1:5653-24539 GCA_902168415.1 Peromyscus melanophrys | reverse complement strand
AAAAAAAAAAAAAAAAAAAAAAAAAAGAACATAAAAGTAAAAAATCCCAACTATTGTGTCCATTTTTACTTTTAAAAAGCAGCCACATATCCAGTCTTGTCTTATATGTTGAGTGTTCATTAACACACCTCTGTCAGCCTCTGTCACTGACAAAATACCCAAGAAAGTCAAAGGAGGAGAGATGTGACTCATTTTAGCTCACGCTATGGGGGTGGGTCATGCTGTTTGGGAGCCTGTGACGTAGACGATCACGACAGGATGTATAGTGTAGCAAAGCCAATCACCGCATGCAGGCCAGCAGCAAAGAAACACCGAGAAGAGTGATGGATGCAGTGGCCCCCTTCAAGGGCATGGGCCAGTATCCTCCCACCAGGCTTCACTTCCCGAGTGTGTGCCACAGCCTGGAGACCACGCGCTCAACAGACATGTGACACTGAACCAGCGGGGCTCTATGACTGCCTGCCTGTCATCCCAGCACCTGGCAGCCTCGAAGGAGGATTCCGGGAGCTACAGACAGCATGGGCTTCATAGCAAGACCCTAACTCTAACAACAACAACAAAAACATCCAAATCATAATACTATCTGGGTTGTTGTTTTTTAACAATTTGTGTATTTTTGGCTTTTTTATTTGTTCTTTTGCCTCCAACCTCTCATGTAGCTCAGGCTGGCCACAAATTCTTGATCCTTCTACCTCACAGTGTATACATGCATCTGAGTACGTAACTGTGCTAATATACTATTAGAGAAGCATGTTGTAAGTGTAACACTGTGCATCGTATGTTCCAAGAAGCATGTATATATGGAATATATATATATAGAAACATATAACACACACACATATACATATATAATCTTTCTTGAAATTGAGAGGTGTCATAAAATCAGTGTGATTTAAAAAGCACACTTTAATTGACAATGGTTTTCTTTGCTTCCTGGCAATGTACTGCAGAGCAGTGTAGTATCTTAACTTTGGAAGCATAGTAAGATCGGATTAGCTACAATGTGTACCAAGACTGTTGTATGCTTTTCAAGATTCTCTCTTCTAATCCTCTAGAAATATCCAGCCAAGACTGTTCTTCAGAGAACAGAAAAGCTTAAGGGACTTGCCCTGTGGCTTATCAGTGTCACCATACTCTGTGGCATGCTGGCAACATCCAGCTCTCAGGACACAGCTTTGACTCCAACCCTTTGCTAATTTGCTTGGTGCAAATACTCTCGCCACCACCATGAACTCCCTGGACATAGAGTTAGGAAGATATTTATTCAGACTGCTCTTCTGCAGACGAAGATGACTTGAAAAGCTGACTTGAGTCCCATCCCCACCCGCCTCTCTGTTTTTTTTTTTTTTTTTTTTGAGACAAGGTTGTTTTTCTGTGAAGCCCTAGCTGTCCTGGAACTCAGTAGACTAGGCTGGCCTTGAACTCAGAGATTCATCTTCTCTGCCTCCAAAGTGCTGGAATTAAAGGCGTGTGCCACCATCCCCCGGCTGGGTCCCATCTTCTTAATACTATCCATGTGCCAAACATGGCTACATGTAGCTTTCTGTTTGCACCTATCTCCACTTGGGTGCCCTATTTGGTCCTCCAGCTCCATGAAAAAGAGAATCTCTGGACATGCACTTGACATTCTCTTTGACAGCAATTACTGAGTGCAAGGAAAGGAAATGTAGGATTTTAATAATATAATAGTTAAGAACTGTGAAAGCTCTGATGGGCCAGCAACATGGCTCAGCAGGTAAAAGTGCTGGCCATGCAGGCTGGATGAATTGAGTTCAAGCTCTGGAACCCATGGTAGAAGGAGAGAGCTGATTCCTGTGGGTTACTGTCAGATCTGCATGTGTGCTGTGGTACATGTGCATCTGTACTCACTATACACTCGCTCGCACACGCACACGCACACACACACACACACACACACACAGAGTGATGATGATGGTGATGGTGATGATGATGGTGATGATGGTGGTGGTGGTGATGATGATGATGGTGATGATGACAATGATAAATAAAGTTAAATGAAGGCCACACGACTCTATTTTACTTGTAAGCTAACATACTGACTTGCTGCAGGTCCACAGCTTGTTGTCACAGAACAGCTCTTTTAGATCAGAGAGCCTGGACTTTATTTAGCCCTGCTAAAGAGTAGCCATAGCATTGATTTGTTTTGCCCCCTTTCCCCCAACAGTAGCTTGAGTCCTAGTGCTTATTAAACGATGTAAACAGGGGTACATATCTGGTGGGTGGCATCACAGGAAAAGAAACATGATGTCTTGTGGGCTCCAATCTTTTTATCACAAGCAGTAAATCTGCCTCACTTTTGCTTGGGAGAAAACACTATCTTGTAAAGCCTATAAGCAGAACTGTCTTCTTCTTGGTAGAAAGATGCTACCTCTGTTTTCCAAGAGTATTCATACAATCATCCTTGGAGAGATATTCTGGATCAGAGAATAACCTGAGATCCTGTTACAAGACCCCAGGAGAATTCCCTGTGTGAGCCTCTGTTGTCCCCCTGATTAACCTGACCTACAGTTCCTGGGAGGAAACCCATTTGTCTCTTGTAGATTAATTAGGATATTATTACCAGGATGCCAAGTGCAGCCCGATGAGGCTAACCTGCAGTACTGAGCACAACCATGTCTCTAGAAATCTTGAACCCACTGGACTGAGCAAATCCCTTAAACTATCAGGGTGTTAGACAGATTTAAGGCATCTCTACTGACTTTTCCAGTTGGTCTGAGCAACCCATGTGTGGTAGGATTAGGTATTTAGGATTGCATAGACTGTGAGGAAGACTTCTGGACATTTCAGTTGCCCATGACAACCCCAGCTAGTCAGCTGAGGTGTTCTGAATGGTACCCAAAAGCCAAGGTGGCGTCACTAGTCATTGCAGCTAAAATGGAAAATTTTAATTACCTTTTGTGCGTGCATGCATGTGTGTGCATGTGTGTGCGTGCACATATGTGTTCAGATGTGCGCATGTGCATTTAGACGCAAATGTGAAGGCCAGAGGGCCATCTTGCCAGGTGTCTTCAAGCTTTCTCCACCTTCCTTTTAAATGAGACAGGCTCTCCCAAGGAACCCAAGGCCTTCCAGGTCAGCTAGAAGCCAACAAACTCCGGGGCTCCTCCAATTTCTGTCTGCCTAGTGCTGGACTTACAGCTTCATACTGCTGTGCCCGCCTCTTGTATGAGTGCCGTGGATTCAAACTCAGGTCCCCACACTTGTGCAGAAAGTACTTTCACAGCCGAACCATCTCCCCAACCCTCTGAATTACATTTTAAACTAGATTAATTACATCATAAGGAAAACCGTCTCCAGGGTACCCTTTGATAACACGTCTGTAAAAATCCTCTGGAAATTTCCTAATTTCCTAATAAAAGTGTAAGTCTCACTTGGGAGAGTTTACCACTACTGAAGGCTACAAGACCCCCCATAGTGTTGCCTTAAACACTTGGAGGTCTCTTATGGTGGCCACAACTCTAGGAGAGAGAAGAAAGTTAACGTCAGTCCAGGCCGTCTTTGTTCTAGACTGTCTTTTCTAGGATGATTGTATTATGTGCATTCTTGGATGGCAAAATGGCCTCTGAAGAAATAGGCAGACATGTCTACAGCCTTGTAAGACAGTCTCACATGGGAAGTATTGTGTTGTTTATAATGTTTAAGGTCCCCAAGTGGAATCAACATCAACCAAGGAACACAGGCTGACAATAAATCCAGTGTGATCTCCTAACCAGTTGGTGGGCCTTAGGGTGCCCAGTTCAGTTTGACCAAGTCCAGATCTTGTTTCCCAGGGACTGTGTAAAGTAGTAGACCTAACATGTCCTATTTGTTCCTCCAACCAGCCAGGGATTCATTTGTCTCCAAAGCACCTCCCTATGTAGCACAGACTGGTCTCAAATTCATGATCCTCCTGCCTCAGCCTCCTGACTGCTGGGATTTCAAGTGTGTGCCACCATGCCCAGCTCTACTGATACCATAGACAGAGCAGTGGCAAAGGCATCCAGAGGTGTTGGCAGGTGTTTTGTCTGGGAGTTATGGACACAGAGACCATTCCTTGGTAGTTCCAAAAGGCATTCTGATGGGCCAGGGGGAGCTGTGAGTGAACTATGAGCAGAGATGTCTGGTGGGGGTTGTTAGGCTCAGTGTTCAAATTGAAGGCACTTGCAGTTGTCCAAGCTAGCTTTCAGTGCGGATGTGGTTCCACAAGGGAATACCATTCTACTGCTGGAAAACTAGCATGCCCCATTCCAGGAGTTACAGATTCACCTGTTTCCAGCTGTCTTCTACCTGCACCCAGAAGATCGAGTAGAATAAAGACAAACTTATTTTTACAAAAGAGACCAATGATGTTCTGTATTTGGGTCTATGTGTCTTATACAGGAGTATGTGAGAAGTGTATCCAAAGTAAGGGTCATTGCCCTTGATCTCTGGGATGTAGCAAACCAACAGGAGAATCCAGGTGGCCAAAACACACTGTAAGTAGTCTAGATTTCCTTTAGTCTAATCTGCCTTTTAGAGTTTGTAAACAACCAGCCAGTACAGATTCCCATTTAGGACAAGATAGAGACATGCTGCCCAGGAGTGCACCAGGGAACACTGAGTTTTCCTCATAGGTCTACACAATGCCCTGCCCCTTCAGTCATTATAATTATTCAAGGAAGGCTGAGAGGAGAGAGCTATAGGAAGAGCCACATTTATTGACCAAACTGATCACTGAGGTTTCTGATCCAGGAAAAAGGGAGAAAGAGGCTGTTTTTATGTGTAACAATTCTACATGGCTGTGGATAGTAGACAAGTTTGGAAGATTCATTAACTACTGACACCTTCCTGTTGAATGGCCTTTGTCACAAGTAGCAGCGTCATGAGACTACAAATAATCTAGGAAGTCACACAGATTAATATGAGGTGCTGCAGTGTTGTTACTGGAGTCAGTGATGGGGTTTGATCAGCAACATTATAAATGGACAATTTATCTCCAGGCTTGGCCCAGGAGTGTATTGGAACTTTTGGGCCAGGCTCAGCGAGGCAGCCAGCTGGAAGATAGTAGAATTTCTGTGGTAAATCTGATGCAAGTCCCACATCTTGGTGTCTCACCCAGCTTCGATCTCAGCTCCACTGGCTAGAAAATAAATGGGATTTGCACAGATTCTAAACTGAACGGGAATACAGACTCAATGTTAATATCCTTTTCTGGTTGTTACTAACAGGATATACGATGTTGTCAGGAGACCTGGAAACCCAGGAGAATGAACTACTGGCCCTGCAGAGGACTATGATGCAGACAAGTTTAGAAAAGAAGAGTCTGTCCAAGGTGGAGAAACCAGGATCTATCTGGATCTGTCGCAGAATTTCAAGATATTTGTGAGCAGATAGTCAAGAATAACTTTTCTTTTGGAGGAAGGGTTTGAGACAGGGCTTTGCTGTGTATCCCCAGGTGTTCTGGAACTCTGGAGACCAGGTTGGTGCCTACCAAGATCTGCCAGCCTCTGCCTCCTGAGTGCTAGGATTAAAGAGGAGCAACGGCACTGTGTGGCAGCTAATAACATCTTACCACAGGTTTCTAAATGAAAGCGATTTTCGATCTAAAAAGAGTCAGTGTGGTAAAGTCCATCGGACAGGCCCAGCAGGGGTCACAATTCTGGTTTCCTAGAGCAGTGTGACCCCCAGAAGCATAAACAACAGGGCGAGGGAGTGCAGTGGTTCACAGGAGACTTTGCGTGGAGACCACAGAGCCCTTTCTTCGGCCACCCGCTTCAATTTTGAGCTAATTCACACCAAATGTGCTTAGATCAGCAGTCTCTGTGGGGGTTCCTAATACTTGGAGTGGGGTGAGGGAAGTTCCGTAACTGAGATAAGGCAATCATGAGGTTCCTCTTCTTTTTCTGGGCCAGCCTCAGGGTGTTGCAATGGTAGATTGCAATGTGAGCGGGAGAGACAATCTCCTAAGAAGTTAACAAGCAGGGTGAAGTGTTGTTAAGTTCTTAGTCAGCCTGCACCGCACATCTGGGAGGCCAAGGAAAGGGTCTAGATCTAGATTACCAGCAGTGCTGACAAGCTTGCAGTGGCATTTATTACTCCAAAATACATGGGATGAGCCTTTGTGACCAGGCCAAGGACGGGGCAAGGACAGGGTTGGTCGAAGTCATTGATTTCTGCAGGAATTACAGGGGTTGCTGGGAAAAGAGGGGTCTTGGCACAGGACAGGGAGGGTATGTCTGTGAGGAGGAGAGGTGGCAGAAGGATGAAGGAGAAGAGGGCAATAGAGCACAGAAACTAGCTCGATGAACCAGCCAGCTTACCCTGAGTTCCTTATTGGAACATGAGTTACTCTTGGGCAGAGGTTCTCAACCTGTGACTCAAGGTCCTTACAGCGAGCTGAACAACCCTTTTGCAGAGGTTACCTAAGACAATTGGAAAACACAGATATTTACAATTCATAACAGTAGCAAAATTATAGTTATGAAGTAGCAAAGAAATAATTTTCCGGTTGGGGGTCACCACAACATGAGGAACTGTATTAAAGGGTGGCAGCGTTTGGAAGATTGAGAACCACTGCTCTTGGGTAACTCATAGGTAACTACAACATCAAAAGTCCCATTTCAGTATAGGTGATGACTAATGAAGCTGTATCCCTGGATATCTATCTCTACAGGGCTTATAGGCAGCTCCAGCAAAGAGTCTCCTTTCTCCAGTGATTATTTACTTTTGTGTAATTCGGCATGAGGTAGAGTGGGGGACCAGGTGCTAGGTTCCCGAGTCTTTTGTTGTTGGTGTTGTTGCTTTGGGACAAGGTCTTATCTTTGAAGCCCTGGCTGTCCTGGAACTCACTATGTAGACCATGCTGTCCTGGAACTCACTATGTAGACCATGCTGTCCTGGAACTCACAGAGATGCTCCTCCCTCTGCCTTCTGAGTGCTGGGATTAAAGGCGTGCAGCAGCCTGCAGGGCAGGTTCCCCAGTCTTCAGAGCCCTCCTCGGCCACACTGGAGGCAATGTTTCACTTCAAAGGCTGTAGCTTTCTAACATCCCAGGACAAAAGCAAGAAGAAAAGACAGAGGAGACACATCTTGGCCAAGCTTTACTGGTGATCCACAGCCAAGTTAGTCTGACTGGCTATGGGTTTGCTGAGAAGCACTAACTCACCAACCAGTGAAACCGACTAAAAGGGGTGGGGAGGGGATAATGATGGATCTCAAGAGGATTTTACGAGAAAAATGATAGAGATGGCTTCCCTAAGTACTTCCTGGTTGTAACCACTGATGAAACCCCAGCTGACTTTCACCATTCATGAATTCCTAGGAAGCCAAGGTGAAGAACTGCTAGTTCATCATGAAGGCACAGCCAAAGGGCATGCTCAGAGGCCATGGCTGTGAAGGCAGCAAAAGTGGCCGGCAGAGGCTCCAACAGAAGAAGGAACTCATAGTCGAGACCCACCAAGCACAACACAATGTTTACATTCCTCCTTTAAACACATTCCTGAAGATGCTTTAAACAGTCACATTAGTAAATTTAATAACAACAACAACAAATGCCAGGTGGTGGTGGTAATCCCACCTTTAATCCCAGCACTCAGAAGGCAGAGGCAAGGCGGATCTTTGAGTTCGAGGCCAACCTAGTCTACAGAGCAAGTTCCAGGACAGCCAAGGATACACAAAGAAACCCTATTTTGAAAAACAAACAAAACAAAACAAAATAAAAGGTAAGTATGTAGCTAGAATATCTATAATCCTAGCATTCTAACCAGGAGATAGTGGATGGGGACAGGAGAATCCCCAGAAGCTGGAAGATCAGTTAGTCTGTCATATATAGAAGCAACCAAGAGAACCTGTCTTAAATAAGGTGGGAGGCAAATGTCTACACCCAAGGTTGTCATCTGATTTCCACTCTCACGACATGGTGTGTACACGCCCACAAACCCCTTCTCTCTGTCTCTCTCTGTCTCTCTTTGTCTCTCTCTCTCTCACACACACACAAGTAAATTCATTAAAAATAAATCAGTAAATCAATCAATAAATAGGCTAACAGGGTGTATGCATACACTTTGCCTGCTGCTTTATCTTCCATGACTAAGAACACTTTTAGGGAGGGTAATCCTGGTTTATGACTCCTTCCTGGGGAGACACGAGCACAGTCAGTTTATCCCAGCTAGGGTACAGACAGGACCAAATGAGATGACTCCTTTCCAGTCAGGCTCGGTGAACCAATGAGTTTACTGAGGTCATTTTCAGGAGCATGGGTGACGCAAAGGCTGCGGCACCTCAGAAAAGTCCAGCATCAGCAGCATGGTGACTCAAACAGTGCCTCGCTGGGGCTCTGAGCGCAGCCTGCAGGGAGTCCTGGACACTTGGGGAGCTCCAGTCCTAAGGAGCCTTCCTCCTCTGTCTTTGAGGGGGTGTTTCGGCTCTGAGAAAATAGCTGCACAACAAACACAGGTGGAAAGCACAAGAAAAGATTAAGTCCACATAGAATGGGGGTGGGGAGAGAAAGCCAACAAAGGGTATAAAAAGCAATAGCCAAGAAACCCAATGTAGAGAGAACTTAGATCTTGCAGGGACTTACCATGTTATCATGGACTGCAAAGCTCTACACCCAAAGGGACTCTACGGGGCTGCCCCGGTTGTATGGAGCAGTCAGTACAGGCTGTAGTGTGGAGCTTGCAGGAAGACTGGAAATAAACGAAGAGCACCCAGGTGAAAGCAACGTGAACCTATTTACTTGGTGCTTGCTCTAAGAAAGGAGTGAATTACTGCCCTTCTGGTGTGTGTGTGTGTGTGTGTGTGTGTGTGTGTGTGTGTGTGTGTGTGTTTTGGCAGAGAGTCAAAGGCGGGCAGAGGACTTGGAAGATCTCAGATGAAAATGAACTAGGGCTTCTGGTATGCATGGCTTGGTGCCCTTGGCAGCTGGAGGCAGGAAGCTGTGTGCAGGGGGAGATAGAAGCAGATTCGGCTTTCTGGGGTTGGCTCTGAGTTGGAGAGGCAGAAGCTGGAAGCTGGTGGCTACTCCCTCACCATTCTGGGCCAATGGCTACTGAAGCTGTACTTTGGCCTCCTAGATTGGTGGCCCCAGGTTGCAGTTTAGTGTTCTATCACCACATATCGTCTGGCCATTGTTCATCTGATTCGTCAACATCTCAGCAGTAATCTAGTGTCCTACGAGCTAATACCGTCAGTCAAGTGTACCTCAACCCTTTGGGAGAATGGCCATTACAGGGAAGTCTGAAGTATTAGCATAGCAGTTTAGAATAGTCTGGCCTTTACCTACTGCAACTGCGTGTGAGGATTTATTCTGTGGGTCTAAGACGATGTGGAGATAGTGGGAAGCTGAATTCTGCTTGTCCCCTCCCTAATAACTGTAAGCCTTGGGGCCTAACTGATCTTTGGGATCCAAGTACTATACAATAAAGTGGACATAACAATAAAGATGTTTCTTCTGAGATGAAAGACCAAACCAGAAGTCAATTTAGAATAGCTTCTAACCTCAGGTCACAAGATTACAATATTTTCTTTTGGATTATCTATTTTTTTTTTTTTTTGAGACAGGGTTTCTCTGTGTAGCTTTGCGCCTTTCCTGGAACTCACTTGGTAGCCCAGGCTGGCCTCGAAGGATTATCTATTTTTATATGTGTGTATCAGTGTTTTTCCTGCATGTACGTATGTGCGCCACAAGTGTGTCTGATGCTGGCAGAGGATGTCAGATCCCCCGCGGTTACAGGTGATTGTGAGCCGCCATGTGGATGCTCAAAATTGAGCTCAGGCCCTCTGCATGAACAGCAGGTGCTCTTAACCGCTGAGTCACCTCTCCAGCCCCAGGATTTTTTTTTCTTTCTTCTTTCCATTCTGGGACTGTCCAACGGGGCTGGTTCCAGGATTAAATGGGAAGTGTTTGTGCAAGGTTGGTTCTTTTTCCCACAGACTGTTCTACTATGGTACTGCGCACAGTGAGGAACTGATAGGAGGCTTCTGGTGAGATGGAGTCCTGACATCTGAGAAGCATGTGTCTTAGTCACTATTCTGTTGCTGTGAAGAGACACCTTGACCATGGTAGCTCTTATACAACAAAGCAGTTAACTGGGGCTTGCTTACAGTTTCAGAGGTTGAGTTCATTTTCAGCATGGCGGGGAGCATGGCAGCATGCAGGTGGACATGGTGTTGGAGGAGAAGCTGAGAGTTCTACATCTGGATCTGCAAGAGGCAGGAAGAGAGAGAGAGATCCACTGGGCCTGATTTGAGCTTCTGAAAATTCAAAGCCCACCCCCAGGGACATACTTCCTCCAACAACGCCACACCTCCCAACCCCTCCCACATAATGCTACTCCCTGGTGACCAAGCATTCAAATAGATGATGAGTCTATGGAGGTATTCTTATTCACACAACCACAGTATGTGACTTTCAGTAATTTTCTTTAAAAATCTTTTTGCTGGGGCTGGGGAGATTGTTCAGTGATTGAAGGCACTTGCTCTGTCGGAAGACCCATTTTCAATTCCCAGAACCCATATGATGGCTCCCAACCTTCCAGACCTCCAGTTCTAGGGGATCTGTTGCCCTTATCTGACTTCAGGCACCAGGCACACATGTGGTACAGACATAAACGCAGGCAAAACCCATACATGTAAAATATATTAATCTAAAAATTAAAAAGTCAACAGGTGGTGACGCATGCCTTTAATCCCAGCACTTGGGAGGCAGAGGCAGGTGGATCTCTGTGAGTTTGAGGCTGGCCTGGTCTACAGAGTGAGATCCAGGACAACAAGGGCTGCACAGAGAAAGTCTGTCTCAAACACTAAACCAAACAATACAAGACAAAATAAAACAACAACAAATCTTTGTGTTTGTGTTCGCATTTCCAAGATAGCAGGCTGGCTCCCAGAACTGGGGCGAGTCAAGGTGTCAGCACACATGTTCACACTGATTTTTGTTATTGGATATGATGAAGTACAGATTCATGGTTATTTAGCACAGAATTTAAAAAACACTGAAAGCCATAGGAAATATTTTCCAGAAAGTTCTATAGGGCAATAGTGATATTCCCTAAGTCCCTTGGCTAAAATGGAGGCCCCAGATGGTTTATTGGAGAGAGCAGAGGGGAGTTTTTTTTCCTGGCTCAGAATCAGTACTTGCAAGACAAGCTCATGTCTGCAATCGATTTCTTTGAGAGCTTGGGGTGGGGGTTGGTTCCCTGGGGAGGGAACCTGAGTGAGGGGAGGAGACACTAAAGAGCCTTTGCTTTTATTTTGCTTGATGCATGTGTGGAGGAAGGACCCGGCTCCTAGTGTGTATCTGCTGCTTTAGGACAAAGTCCATGGAATGGCTTAGCTATTCTCTTCTCTTGAGAAAGAAAGCTGGGCAGAAAAATGTAGAAGTGGCTGGGGGTTGTGGTGCATGCGCAATCCCAGCACTCAGCTGCAGAGACAGGTGAAATCTCTGTGAGTTCAAAGCCAGTCTGGTCTACAGAGTGAGTTCCAGCACAGTGAGGACTAAATAGAGGGATCTGTCCCAATACACACACACACACACACACACACACACACACACACACACGCACACGCACACGCACACGCACATGCACACTCACACACGCAGCTCCTCTGGAAAGCTCTTAGCAATGGTATAAGTATGTCATTTCCAAGCCATCAGAATCCCTCTGAGTAGGTTCTGGGTCTACTTCCTAATATCTGCTTGTGGGAACAGCATACCCTTTCTCCCTCTCCCCTCCTTCTTCTCCTTTCTAAGGGGGGGGCCTCGTTCCAGGCATGCTAGGAAAACATGCTCTACCATTGAGCCATACCTCTAGCCCTTCTGCATGTTCTCAACTCCAATTTCCTTGTAAGATAGGTTTTCTTTCCCTCCTCAACACCTCTTAGTCCCGTTCTGGCTTATATTGATAATTTACAGCCTAGGTAGAACTCGAACATTACGGTCTCAGGGAGTGCAGAGTCATGGCAACAGGGCCTGCCTTCCTCCTCCTCCCGGCCTGGGAAGGTTAGCAGCTAATGGTCCTCAGTGAAGTTCCGCTTTGAGATTTCTTCTTGACCACAGAGAGCCACCTTACCCAAGATCACTTCCTGAGGGGACCCTACTTCCTAGGATGAGTCAACATTGGGGTGCAAGTCTGGACTCTTGCTTCTGTGTGGAATAACTCTGAAGGGGCACTCTAGCTCCCCAGCTCCTGGCAGGAGGCCTCTCGGGTCTATCAGAGTCATTCCTTCCTCTGCCTGATCCTATTGGCTTCTCTTCCCAGGCTAGACCTCTATCACACATGCCTGTAATCTACACATAAATGTGCATCTTACAAGTGATTCCTAGGGAACCTGCCCATCTCAGCAGCCGAATAGCTTTGCATGTGAGAACCATATCATGGTAACTTTCTCACCCTGTTGTCAAGTCAGAGTTCTCATATTTATCACATTCTTTTCATTATGGAAAAACAACAACAACAACAACAACAACAACACACACACACACAATTGTAAGGAGAACTTTGAAGTTTCTTCATGCACACCAAAGGCTGCCTTCAGGAAACATGGATGACTCTGAGACATCACAACATTTAATATCTTTTCAAATGTTTCCAATATTTTCTTCTCTCTTTGAAACAGTCAAGTACTAATTATAATGATGAACTAAGCGAGACGGTGGTGGTGGTGCACACTTCAATCCCAGCACTCAGGAGGCAGAGGCAGGCGGATCTCTTTGAGTTCAAGGCCAGCCTGGTCTACAGAGTGAGTTCCAGGACAGCCAGGGCTACACAAGTAACTCTGTCTTGAAAAAACAAAAACAAACAAAAAGATGAACTAAAAGCGAATAAAGGGTAAATATCAGAGAACATTTTTATTATGGTGTAATATGCATTAGATAACATTTTACCATTGGAATCAGTTTATTTTCTTTCTTTTTAGGCAGGATATCTTCTCTCTTAGCCTCTAGCACATGCTGGCCTGGAACTCACCAGGTAGCCCCGGTTGGCCCCAAACTCACAGCAATTCTCCAGTCTCAGCCTCATGAATTCTGGGATGATGGGCATGTACTGCCATGCTCAGTTCATTTGGACTTTTTACTTTTATTTATTTATTTTTTGAGGAAGGTTTCCTGAATCCCAGGCTATTTTCCACTTTGCTATGTAGACAAGGATAACCTTGAATATATGATTGTCCCACCTCTACCACCTGAGTGCTGGGAGTTAGACATGGACTACCACACCCGATTTGTTGGAGCTGGGGATCAAACCCAGGGCCTTGAGCACGCTGGACAAGCATTTACCAACCAAGCAACACCTAAGCCCTGGGACATACAGCTCCATAGCTTTAGGAAGCCACATTCATCACCACTGTCTTCTCCAGAACTTTCTCACCATCCTTCCTAAAAACTGGCTCCTGGTACAAATATTGATAACTCTTTCTTTTTCTTAATATGTATTTTTTAATTGATTCTTTGGGAATTTCACATCATGCACCCTATTTCCCTGTCACCTCCATATCCCCCCTTCACCCTTGTAGTGTCCCCCCCAAAAGAAAATGAAAAAACTATTAGTTAAAAACCAAACAAAACTAAACATCCCCACTTCTCTCCTCCATCTTTCCTGTCTCTCTAACATCTCTTCCTCCATCCTAGTGGCTTTGGGAGCTGCAGTGTGCCACGCAGCTCACTGTTGGCTCATGCTGCTTTACTCGCAGATGCTCACTGTCATGAGTTGTTGGTCTGGTTCAAGGCCTCTGGCTTCGGTACACCATCAACACTCCTCGCTGAAACTCCTCCTCGATATCCTGCCGTTGCCCCAAGTCACGGAGATCCTGCGACTATGGTTCCCTTCACACACTCCGCAGGTCATAGAAGGGGTAGATGTTGGGGTGGGTCAACTCAAAGCCCTGGCTGTAGGTCTGGGTGGTAGCTGATTTGGTCAGTCCAGGCTGCTCCAGCTGCCCTACTCAGGCAAGGGGTGGAGCCAGCTCTTCCACACCCATGGTGAGGGGTGGGAGGTGCCTGCTTAGCATGGCCCTCGGATTCCATGGCATTGCATGATTCCTATGGTCCCCTGTGGTATTTTGGGCCACAGAGATCAGCATAGACCTCAGCTTCAGGAGGATCAGGGACTCAGACATGGCCCTTGGCAGCACCTTGGGCACAGACGTAACCATGGCCCCGGTGGCAGCACAGACCACCCAGATCAGTTTGGCCCCAGCAGCAGCATGACCCTTAGACACTAACATGGCCTCGAGTGGTGGCCCAGACCCAGACCTTGGGCATCCATGTGGCCTTTGGTGGGAACATGGGCTATGGATGTCAACACAGGTGGACCCAGATATGGCTCTTGTCAGCAGCTCAGGCCATCTGGACGTTACTATGGGCCCAGGTGGCAAGCTGGCCACCCACATCAGCCTGTTCCCCACTGCCTTTGCCTCTTCGGTTCCGTCTCTTTCCACAGCACACAAACCCATTCACTTCTCTTTCCCATCTCTTCACCATATATTTGCTTATCATAATGGCGTTTACCTTGTGGTACCAGGTCAGCCTGTGGATGTCCCCAGCCAGCTCAGAGCTGTGAGGATCCTGGCCGGCCTGTGGCTTTCACTTCCCTGGGAAATATGCATAACCTTGATGCACTAATTTAACCTTGTGTGTTTCATTCTCAGAAAGACGAGTTGGGAGGAAGGAGCATGGACAGAAACCCAGGTGCCTCTAGGACTGACCATTGTGCAAAATAGTGACTTCTAAAGATAAAGTCTATGGAGAGATGCTAGGGAGCTGGCTATTAGGAATCAGGATTTCCCAGAATAGTCCTAAGACACCTGTGGAGTAAAGAGAGTTAATTAAAATATTTCACTCATTGTTTCCTTAGTTTTTTAACTCAACTCAAATTACTTGTTTTGTTTGTTTGAGATAGAGGTCTCTCTATTTAGTCCTGGCTTGTCACAAGCCATAGCATAAATACAGCACATGACAACTAATATTCAACAGATTGACCCACCAGATGAACAACTCTCTGATGGGGAGCCCCACTAGGCAAAGACCGTGGGGTCACTGGCTGTGGAAACTGGCTGCTTCTGTCTGTAATTTTCTCATGTGCTGCCACAATTCCTCCCTAAAAAGAACAGCTGTGGGGTTCTTTCCACAGCCCATTGGTGGTATGCTTTGTACTTTTGGGGACATATATCTGTGGATGGTCAGAAAAATTATTTCTTCTTAAGCTGTATAATTTTGATGAATAGAAATAATACTGGGAGCCGGGCGTTGGTGGCGCCCCCAGCACTTGGGAGGCAGAGGCAGGCGGATCTCTGTGAGTTCGAGGCCAGCCTGGGCTACCAAGTGAGTTCCAGGAAAGGCGCAAAGCTACACAGAGAAACCCTGTCTCGAAAAACCAAAAAAAAAAAAAAAAAAAAAAGAAATAATACTGGGATATTTTTCATGGCTCAGACTGACATAGGAATATAGCAGTGTTCTCAGCTACAAAGGCAGCTTTTTACACATTTGGCTGATTTAGGACCTCAAAACAAATTTAAAGCAGACTAGTTGCCCCTGAACATGATTATACAAGAACAGATTCCCAGGTGCCTGTTGAACCAAGGTCATGCATGAAGCAACTTTAATAGACATAATTCTCTTCAGCAATTGACTCTCTACACACAATCCTAACCCCTCAAAGCTTAGCCAACTAACTGTTTATTGTTTTGGTCCTGAATTTCAATGTCACTCCCCATTGGAAAATTCTGGGTGCTCAGCCTACGTGCCTCAAGAAATGTTTACTCAAGGAATGTTATGTGACCCTCTAAATGTAACTCATATATTGGTCTAGAATTTTTTCTGTGAGAGAACTGTGTAGAGAAAGCTGCATGGAGAGAGATGTAGCTATGAGGAGACAGATTTTTCAGAGAGATTTTTTTCAAGATGAAGTAAAAAGAGAAAGTTACTATCAGAAAGCGTCTGTTTCTTTCAATCCTTACCCCTCAGATAGAAAAAGGCTAGTCCTGGCTGCATTTGTGGATTTTTTGCATACTCTGGGCGTCCTTCTAAAACTTCTGGTAAGAAGCATGCATTATTGGTACCTCCTCCAGCATAGCAGGAGGTGCCTTCCAGTTTCATTATGAATGAGGAAAACTCATCTTTGATGTAATTGTTCACCATCATCCACCTTTGACGTCTCTTTCACATGGGAGAAAACATGGGGTATCACTTTTCTGTAGTATATTGAGGCTAAGCTTCTTGTTTAGAAATCTAGAATTATTGTTACTCTGTTTTTGTTTTTTTCCTGGTGTTTTGAGATGAGGACTTGCTATGCAGTCCAGGCTGGCCTTGAACTTGAAGCAATTCTTTGGTCTAAGCTCTCAAGAGTTGAGATTACAGAAGTGCATTGGTATGTCTTATTCTTGTCTCACCTCTTTATTTTGGGTCTCATGTACCCCTGGCTGGTCTTGAACTCACTGTGTTGCTGAAGATGACGTTGAACTGCCTTTTGTCTCCATTTCCCAAGGGCTGGATCGACATGTGTGCATAACTAAACTCTATTCCCTTGACTGTCAGAGTGACTTCTCCCTCATCTCTAACACTGTAGGATCTGGGTCTCCACTGTTCTGAGTTTCATAGGTGTGTCTCTTACTCTGGGTCCTCAGTGAATGTTCTCAGTCTGGAAATTCTGTATCCTGTGGGGGAAGTTTCACTGAATGATCTTACTGAAGGTTTTCCTCTGTGTGTCTCCTCCATCTCTCTTCTTAAACTCTTTTTTGGACATTCTTGGATCCAACCTCTTGGATTAGTCTTGTACTTTTCTTCTCTGTTTTTTTCAGTTCTATTTTTTGTCTCCTCTCTTGGAAATTTACTTCATATTGTAGGTTGAAACACATGTATCATCTTATAGCTCTGAGATCTGTAACTAAAGTTTTCCTGCTTTGCCCACAGTCAGGACAAATCTCTGTCACCCACCAGTCCCACAGTCACTCAGACTCAACCAAGTAAACACAGAGACTTATATTGCTTACAAACTGTATGGCCATGGCAGGCTTCTTGCTAACTGTTCTTATAGCTTAAATCAATCCATTTCCATAAATCTATACCTTGCCATGTGGCTCGTGGCTTACTGGCATCTTCACATGCTGCTTGTCATTCACATGCGGCTAGCAGTGATTCTCTCCACTTTCCTGTTCTCTGTTAGTCCTGCCTATATTTCCTGCCTGGCCACTGGCCAATCAGTGTTTTATTTATTGACCAATCAGAGCAATTTGACATACAGACAATCCCACAGCAGAGATCAGTGGACTGTCATGCACAAAACAAGGCACTGACTGGGAGAGCTCCATGCTTCCTGGAGACACTTGTGAAAATCCAGTTTCTTGCTTATTAAGGTTGTTGGTGGAAGTTGATTTCTGATGACTGCCAGTCAGGAGCTCTTCTAGTTTCCAGCTGGTCTCCACTAGTCTTCCATCTTTGGCTCATGGCTTTCTTCGTCCATCTTCAGACACATCAAACAGTAACAGTGGGCCAGCTCCCCCCATGTTTTCTACTCTCTCTCTTGCTTTGTGGTGTCTCTCAGCTTCCAGCCACAAGAGACTTTTTATTTTTTATTTTGTCCTTTCTAGAGCCAGGACTCCAGGCACGCACCACGACACCACCCTGCCTGGCTCATGTCCTTAGATTGTGCGCACCAACCCAGTAATTCAGGCCAACTTCCTTATTACAGTTTCCCCATCTTAGTACCTCTAGCTTTACCTTGTGAAGTTGTTTTTCTGACAGAGTCTGAGGATTAGGCACGACTTTTGTTTTTGTTTTGTGAGACAGGGTCTCTCTATGTAGCTATGGTTGTCCTGTAAGTGACTATGTAGACCAGGTTGGCCTTGAACTCAGAGGTATACCTGCCTCTGCCTTCTGAGTGTTGGGATTAAAGGTGTGGGCCATCATGCCTAGCCAGATCCATGTATTTTTGTGCATTCTTGCTGAGCACACACACAACCACTGAGTCACACACCCAACTGAAGGATGTTTTGCCATCTTGAATATAACAATAACAATTTCAAAAGTCTGTTTATTTTCTTCAATTTGAATAGTTTATTTTCTGTAAACTTTTTTTTAAATTGTGATTTTTGTCTCTATTTTCCATTCACGAGTTGTCTTATTTCCTGGCTGCCCACTGTGGCCATTAAAAAGCAGATCACAGTCTCCTAGACTGTGTGGGTGGGACTCATAGACCATGGGCTTGGGAGCATAGTGAACTGGTTTACTCTGCAGCAACTTTTTCACCTCTTTTTTCCCCCTTGGGTTTCCTGAACCCAGAAATGATGTGCATGCCTTTCAATCCTTCATTTTCAGTGACTAAGTGGGACTTGTTATCCAGATTCAGGGACCAAGCAGAGGGGGCTGAGGACCTCAGCACCAGTAATGTGTATTGCTAATGAATTTCTGTACTCACTGGAGGAAAGGGATTGTCCAAATTCTTCCCCAGAGAAACCATGTCTTAGTTACTATTCTATGACTGTGAAGAGACACCATAGCAGCCAAGTCAACTTATAAAAGGAAACATTTAATTGGGGACTTGCTTACAGTTTCAGAAGGCTAGTCTATGACTATCATGGTGGGAAGCATGATGGCAGGCAAGCAGGCATGGCATTGAGCAGTAGCTGAGAGCTTACATCAGGTCTGGAGGGAGACTAGGCCTCAGATGGGCTTTTGGAATCTCAAAGCCCACCCCCCAGTAACACACCTCCTCCAACAAGGCCACACCTCCTAATCCTTCCCAAGCAATTCCACTAACTGGGGACTGAGGATTTCAATGTATGAGCCTATGGGTACCATTCTCATTCAAACAACCACAAATCCCTTTGTTTTCTTCTTTGTTTTCTCTTTCTCTCTCTGTATCTGTGTGTGTGTGTGTGTGTGTGTGTGTGTGTGTGTGTGTGTGTGTGT
>CABHPR010147808.1:42168-60269 GCA_902168415.1 Peromyscus melanophrys | reverse complement strand
TTAATTGGGATAGGAAGACACACATTTACTATAAGTTTCACTCTTCCATCATGGGTGAGGATCCTGAAGTGAATGAAAAGGAGAGAGTGAGTTGAGGGGTAGAACTCACCATAGCCTGCTTGCTGACAATGCATGCGATGTGTCCACCTACCTCAAGCTCCTACCACCTAAACAGCCCCTCAGTGATGGACCCTTTAATACTGCAAAATTAAACCCTTCATTCCTTGCATTGCATCTGTCATGGTATTTTATCACAGCAACAGGAAAAGAAGATTAAAAACTGTGGTGAATTTGCTATAGGAACAAAAGATATTAGTAGGTAATTGTCTTTTCCAATTTTCTCATTTCACTTAAAACGGTATTATTTCCATCATACTCATTTCCCCTAAATGGTAGTAAAAGCCTTACAAATTATTTTATGCTATATATTTTAATGGCAGATGTACGTTCCCCTCTTATAAGGCTATAAGGGGTGCTAAAAGTATAACAATATAATGATGTCTACATTTACTTTTTTTTTGTTTGTTTGTTTTGTTTTTTGGTTTTTTGGTTTTTTCGAGACAGGGTTTCTCTGTGTAGCTTTGCACCTTTCCTGGAACTCACTTGGTAGCCCAGGCTGGCCTCGAACTCACAGAGATCCGCCTGCCTCTGCCTCCCGAGTGCTGGGATTAAAGGCGTGCGCCACCACCGCCCGGCACAGCTGGATTTCTTATGTGGTTGCTCAGAACTATAACAAAAGGTATGGGTGGATGGCTAGACTAATTTTCTGACATTAACTAGGGAGTCACAATGTTCATTAACATTACTCCATTTACTAGAAAAAAAACCTCACTAAGTTAGACGTACACTGAAGGAAAGGGAAATCATTCTTTTATCATTTTTGAATTGCTACAACTTGCTGACGTATCAAAATTTCTCAAATGCTATCTGGGTAGAGGAATTACATTGTGTCTGTCAGAGTGATTCTCACCAGAGTGACAAGGCTAGGTTTCTTCCTCGTAATAGGCAGAGTCATAGGATGGACACAGAGCCGCTATTTCCAGTGTGGCCTCTGGTTTCTGCCAAGCACACCAACCATGACCTGACAATAGCAACCCCATTAGGGCTCAGGCAAAGTCTAGGGTATATGACAGCAGAATTCACTCTGGCTATTCAACGTGTTACCTGAATAACAGCAACAACGATTGTTGATATATAGCACTGGATGCCTGATGACAAGGTTCATTTGGGCAAATGTTTTCCATTTATAGAATTATATTTTGTTAATGAAAAGATTATACTGATGTGGAATCCCGATCTTCACAGACATGTCTGAAAATGCTGGATATGTTAAATCTGTAGTTGATAGAACACACATTAAAGGTAACAATGGGCCTGCATCAGAATCTTATATTAGGTTGAAATTAAAAATGGTAGGCTAGCTGTGTGTGGTGGCGCACGCCTTTAATTCCAGCACCCAGGAGGCAGAGGCAGGGGGATCTCTGTGAGTTTGAGGCCAGCTGTCTTGTGATGTTTCTGACCCATCTCACTATAGTAATCCTTCTTCCTCTCTTGATCATGATTCCCTGAGCTTGACTAATGTTTGGCTGTGGGTTTCTGGATCTCTTTCTACCTGTTGCTGGACTAAACCAGTCTGATGACTATGTGTCTATGCTATTGGTGTACTGTTCAAGAAGTCATCCTCTGTGCCAATACTTTTCCAGGCTATTTCCCACTGTGTCTTCTATCAGGTTCAGTGTATCTGGTTTTATGTTGAGGTCTTTGATTCATGTGAACTTAGTTCTGTGCTTGGTGATAGATATGAATCTATTTCCTTTCTTTTATATGCCAACATTCAGTTAGACCAGCACCTTTTGTTGAAGATGATTTCTTCTTTAAATTTTATAAATTTGATTTCTTTGTCCAAAATCAGATGTCTGTAGGTGTGTGGATTTATACCTTGGTCTTCAGTTGGATTCCATTGATCTCCCAGTCTCCTTTAATGCAAACATTATGCATTTTTATTACTATAGCTGTGTAGTATAACTTGAAATCAGGGATGGTGATACCTCCTGAAGTTCTTTTTATCATGCAGGGTTGTTTTAGTTATCTTGGGAATTTTGTTTTTTGATACGAAGTTGAATATTATTCTTTACAATTATGTAAAATTTATACTGGATTTTGGGTTTTCATTGTATCTTCAGGTTGTTTTGGGTAAGATGGACATTTTTTTACCATGTTAACCTTACTTATCCATGAGCATGGGAAATCTTTCCATCTTCTGATATCTTCTTAAATGTTGTTCTTCAAGACTTGAAGTTCTTGTCATACAAGTCTTTACTTGCTTGGTTAGAGTTACACCAATATACTTTATATTACATGTGGCTATTGTGAAACCTGTTGTTTCCTGGATTTCTTTCTCAACCTCTTTGTCATTTGGATTTACAAAGGCTGCTGATTATTTTTTTTGCTGAGTTAATCTTGTATCCATCCACTTCACTAAAGGTGTTTATCAACTGTAGGAGTTTCCTGGTAGAATTTTTGGGGTTGCTTCTGCATACTATCATATCATCTGCAAACAGTGATATTTTGACTTCTTCCTTTCCAATACAAAGTATAGCCCCTTGATTCACTTTAGTTGTCTCATTGTTCTAGCTAGAATTTCAAGTACTGTATTGAATGCATATGGAGAGAATGGACAACATTAACTTGTTCGTGACTTTAGTGGAATTGACTTGAGTTTCTCTCTATTCAATTTTATGCTATAGAGTTGCTGTTTCTTGCCTTTATTATATTTAAGTATGTCCCTGTTATTCTTGATCTCTCTAGGACTTTTACCATGAAGGTGTGTTAGATTTTGTGAAAGGCTTTTACAGCATCTAATGCGATGATCATTTTTTTTCTTTTTTTGTTTATATGGTGGATTACATTGGCAGATTTTTATATGTTGAACTATCGTTCCAATTCTGGAATGAAGCCTGTTTGATAATTGGGGATGATCTGTTTGGTGTGCTCTTATATTCAGTCCATGAGTATTTTATTGAGTATTTTTGCATCAATGTTCATGGCAGATATTGGTCTATGTCTCTTTCTTTGTTGAGTCTTTGTGTGGTTTGGGTGTCAAGGTGATTGTGGCCTCATAAAATGAATTTGGCAGTGTTTCTTCTGTTTCTATTTTGTGGAATAATTTGAAGAGTGTTGTTATTAGCTCTTCTTTGAAGTCTAGTAGAATTCTGTGCAAAAACCATTTGGCTCTGGGATTATTTTTGTTCAGAGATTTTTTTCTTTCCTTTTTTTTTTTCAGAGCTGAGGCCTGAACCCAGGGCCTTGCACTTGCTAGGCAAATGCTCTACCACTGAACTAAATCCCCAAACTTGTTCAGTGACTTTTATTGGCTGTTTCTATTTCAATAGAGGTAATAGGTCTATTTCAATTGTTTATCTGATCTTAATATAATTTGGTAAGTGGTACCTATCAAGATATTTGTCCATTTTTTCCCCAATTTTGTGAAGTACAGTATTTTGAAGTATGACCTAATGAGTTTTGGGATTTCTTCAGTGTCTGTTGTTTTGTTCCCCTTTAAATCTCTGATTTTTTTTTTTAAATTTAGATTCTCTCTGCCTTTTAGTTAGGTTGCATGAGGGTTTCTCCATCTTGTTGATTTTCTTAAAAACTAACTCATTGTTTCATTGAATCTTTGTAATGCTTCTATTTTGTTGATTTCAGCCCTCAATTTGATTATTTCCCGTGGTTTACACCTCTTGGGTGCATTTACTTCTTTTTGTTCTAGAGCTTTCAGGTGTGCTGTTAAGTTGCTGGTATGAGATCTCTCCAATGTGTTTATGCAGCCACTCAGTGCTATTAGCCCAGCTTTCATTGTGTTCCATAAGTTGGAGTATTTTGTGAATTCATTTTCATTGAATTCAAGGAAGTCTTTAATTTTCTTCCTACTTCTGCTTTGACCCAGTATGGAGTTATCCAGTTAACATGGGTCTGTAGGCTTCCTGTTGTCCCCGTCATTGTTGACATCCATCTTTAACCACAGTATCTATTGAGACTTGCTTTGTGGCCATGTATACAGTCAAATTTGGAGAATGTTCTGTGAGGTGCGGAGAAGAAGGTTTTGGTGTGAAACGTACTTTAGATATCTATTTGGTCCATTTGGTTCGTAATATTTGTTAACTCCATTCCATTATTTCTGTGTTTAGTTTATGTCTGGGTGAGCTGTCAGATGGTGAGAGTATGGTATTGAAGTCTCCTGTTATCAATGTGTGAGGATTGATGTATGATTTAAACTTTAATAATATTTCTTTTATAAATGTGTACCCTTGCATTTTGGGCATAGATGTTGAGAATTGAGACATCATCTTGGTTGAATTTTCCTTTGATGATCATAATGTGTCCTTCCCCATCTCTTTTGATTAATTTTGGTTTGATGTCTATTTTATTAGATGTTAGGATAGCAGTACCAGCTTGCTTCTTGGGTCCATTTGCCTGTAAAATCTTCCAAACCTTCACTCCGTGGTACTGTCTGTCTTTGATGTTGAGGCATGTTTCTTGTATGCAGTTTTGGATTTAACATTTTCTTTGACTCTGTATCTATTTTTTATATTGTGTCTTCAATGCCTGAGATTCTCTCGTTCATCTCTTATGTCCTGTTTGAGATGCTTGGGTCTGTAGTTTCTATTCACTTACCTAGATTTTCCATTTCCAGAATCCTTCAGTTTGTGTTTTTTTTTTTTATTGTTTCTATTTCCATTTCCAAGTCTTGAACAGTTTTATTCATTTCCCTCAACTGTTTGTTTTTATCTTGGCTTTTGTACATTCTATAGTGGATTTATTCATTTCCTCTTTAAGTACCTCTACCATCTTCATAAAGTTGGTTTTTAAGAAAGGTTTTTGTGCTTCAGCTGTGTTGGAATATTCAGGGCTTGCTGTAGTGGGATGGCTTGGCCCTGATGTTGACATATGGCCTAGCTACAGTTGATTGTGTTCATCACTGCCATTGAAGCATCTGGATTTGGAGAGATTTTAGGTCTAGGTGCAGACTTCTGGGTATTTCTTTGTTGGATGGGTATTTTCCTTTTTGGTTTCTGATTCCTCTCTGGTCTTTTGGATGGCATGGCCTGTGGTTGAGTAGAAGTTCTCTGCCTGAGTTGGGAGCTGCATTTTCTGTTGGCTTAGGTGGCTTCTGGTCCATTGCAATGTTGTTGCTAAAGTTTGGTGCTTGAGATCTGGCAATGTGCATGTTCTCTGATCTGGCTGGGGTACCCTGGAGTTCAAGATGATTGTCTGGCTTTAGGTGTGCAGGAAGCTTCACCTGGTTTTCAGGGAGCTGTGCTTGCCACTGATGTGTAGGATGTTATTTGCTTGAAGTATGGGCTGGGAGTGGACAAGGATAGGATGGGTAGTTGGCATTATGCTGGGCAGGTGTGGGCAGTGTAGGGGGTGGTATTACCTGGGGCTCAGGGCTCTGGCCTGACCTATGGTGGGGTAGGATTCTCTGTGCCAGGATATGGTGACAAGGAGAGGAGGGGAAGTTGGGCTTATGCTGGGCAAGTTATGGAAGGACAGATGAGGTAGTGCTATGGTAACTTGCCTGATTTTCAGGGAGCTTGCTTGGCTTCTGATGAAGTAGACGGCTTCTGTCAGAGGAGTGTGCTGGGATATGGTGATTAGGAAGGGAGGGACAGTTGGTGCTCTGCTGGGCAGGCATGTGCAGGGTGGTGGGATAGTCTTACATTGAGTTCAGGGAGCTGGTCTGGCCTCTGGTGGGATAGGGGACTTCTGCTGGAGGCATGAGAAATCCCTCAGTTTAAAAAAATAATTTATTGAAACTTTCCAGACATGGTAAAAAATAAACAAAGCACAAAAATCACAGTGCATATGAGTTATGAATATACCTGTTCCTATGCTTTTAGCATAGTTTGAATGATTATTATGAAGATAATATTAAAGTCATATTAAATGGAATATTATGAAATCAGAAATGTTTACAGAGACTGAAAACATCCTTTGTACACAGGGTTTTTATCAAACAATTGTGAAACTTCTTCTCTACACATTCAAATGATGCTCTTGCAGATATAAGGTTGTCGCTATCACGATGACTGCTGGAGGAAGAATGAAATCAGGAATATTTGTCAGAGAAAATATGTTTGAATACAGCCTCTATGATAATAAAGACATTCAAGTAAAACAGAAGTAACTGATTATTGGGAAAAAATGATATGTTCAAACTGCAAGTCAGGGAACTAAGATTTCTTAGTATTATAGGGTGGGTAATATTGCCACTATTGCTTAACATATTCATTCTCTTCTGGTTTATAACTAGCTTGGGATAGTTTAACAAATATATTTAAAAATAGAACAGTATCTACATATATTCAATTAGTTGGTGGCCTCAGAGCTCTCTTCAGAGACTTGAATGTGCTTAAAATAAATGTAGTCAGACAAAAGCTTCTCTAAATGCAACCACATGCTATCAAGCAGAGAACAAAAATAATGTGTCTATCACCAATGCCATAAATAAGATGTAAAAAGTACATCCAACTTTAGAACAGATTTTGTTCTTATAAGTTTAATATTCAACTGTTCTAAAAATAAATTCCATACTGTTTCTGCCATCTTATTTTTAATTAGTATAATCACATCACCTCATGTGACCTTAGTGAATACTAATTGAATTGAGTGTGTTCAAAATTTACTTTATGCACATAGGAGACCGATTTAAAAAATACTTGTTGAGATGAATGTGTCTCTTAATCAGTTGGTCAGAAATATATTGGTGATTATCTTCTCAAAATGACCCTAGAGGTAATTTGAGTAATTACCTAATTGAGTCATTCGCTCATTGGACCCTAAAGTGAAGGAAAACCATATACAATTTTCTCATTACTCACCATGCCCAGAAGATTAGTATCACATTATGTGGTGGTATTGTGTTCCCCAAAATATTGTGTACCTTAATAAACTTATCTGGGGTCAGAGACAGAACAGCCACAATTTTAAACAGAGTTAGGCAGTGGTAGCACACGCCTTTAATCCTAGCATTCCAGAGACAGAAATCCCTCTGGATCTCTGTGAGTTCAAGGCCACATTGGAAACGGCCAGGCATGGTGACCCACACCTTTAATTCCAGGGAGTGGTGGTAGAAAGCAGAAAGGTATATAAAGCATGAGGACCAGAAACTAGAAGCATTTGGCCTGGAGAAACATTTGGCCTGGAGAAACGTTTGGCCTGGTTAAGCATTTAGGCTTTCAAGCAGCAGCAGTTCAGCTGAGGCCCATTCGGATATGAGGACACAGAAGCCTCCAGTCTGAGGTAACAAGACCAGCTGAGGATCTGGCGAGGTGAGATAGCTGTGGCTTATTCTGTCTCTCTGACCATCCAGTGTTCACCCCAATACCTGGCTCAGGTTTGATTTAATTAATAAGACCTTTTAAGACTCATGCTACAACATTATTTTGTATAAATTAAAATATAGTAATTAGAACATTTGTCATTCAGCTTCTGATTTTTGTATCTAAGTGAAAAGAATTGAAGATAGAATATTTTCTTCTCTTGCTCTTTCCTATATGAATGGACAATTATCTCTGTTCCATCAACTATTTCAGGTGGACTTCTTTCCTGTCCCACCAGATCCAATTGCAGCTACTACTATGAATTTAAAGTTTGCTTTTATCTACTGATGTGTTCCAATAGAAATACATAATAAAGAGTTAACTGGCAGTATAATATGAACTTAACCAATTTATTCAAGACTAATTAAGTTATTGTGCTTAATCTGTTAAGAAAACTCTTACCTCACTCTTTACAAATGTATTGCCAGAGTAGACCAGTCCAGGTACCCTTTGGACTACTGCCAGCAGTCCAAGGTGGGGTCATCATTGTGGATTCCTGAGAGCCTCCCCAGCACCCTGCCTCTTCCTATTCCCATGATGTCCTCATCTATCATGGTATCTCCCTCCTTGCCCTCTCACTCTGTCCCTGTTCCAGCTCAACCTTCCCATTTCCCTATGTTCTCATCCCCCACTCCTTGCCCTCTGCCACCCCCACGCCCAGTCCGCTCATGTAGATCTCATCTACTTCTCCTTCATAGGGTCACCCATGTGTCCCTCCTAGGGTCTTTCCCTGTTAGCTAGCCTCTCTGGAGCTGTGGGTTGCAGTCTGGCCATCCTTTCCCTCACATCTAGTATCCACTTGTGAGTGAGTACATGCTATGTTTGTCCTTCTGAGTCTGGGTTACCTCACTCAGGATGATATTTTCTAGTTCCATCCATTTGCCTGCAAATTTCATGATATCATTGTTTTTTACTGCTGAGTAGTACTCCATTGTGTATATGTGCCACATTTTCTTTATCCATTCTTCAATTGAGGGCATCTAGGTTGTTTCCAGGTTCTTGCTATTACATATAATGCTGATATGAACATAGTTGAGCATGACTGGTCTAGTGAATACCCTAACTATCATCATAGAGCCTTTGTCCAGTGACTGATGGAGGTAGATGCAGAGATCCATGGCCAGGCACCAGGCTGAGCTCTGGGAATCCAATCGGTGAGAGAGAGGATGGATTCTGTAGGCAGGGAACATCGAGATCATGATGGGAAGGAAATGCAGAGGTGACTGGCCACACTAGTGGAAGCCCATGAACTGTAGACTAGTGGCTGTGGAGCCCCCATGGGACTGGACTAGGCCCTCTGGATACGGAAGATGGTTGTTTGGCTTGAACTGTTTAGGGGGCACACAGGCAGAGGTATTGGGTTCTGTCCCTGGTGCATGGGCAGGCTTTTGGGAATCTGGTGCCTGTGGTGTGACGCCTTGCACAGCCTTGGTGCAGTGGGAAGGGGCTTGGACCTGCCTAGGCTCAGTGTGCCAGGCTCTGCTGACTCCCCGTGGGAGACCTTGATTTGGGGGATGTAGGGATGTGGGGTGGCTTGGGAGGGAGGCCTGGGTGGTGGGAGGAGGGAGGAGGTAGGATCTGTGGGTGGTATGTAGAGTGAGTAGAAAATTTCTTAATAAAGAAAAATGAAAAAAAATTATTGCCTTACACAAGTTCTAGCATCCATTTTTAACTTCCTGATAAATTCCAGCAAAGATGTTTTATTTTAGTGTTTTTATTTTTTTCTCAACTTAAAATTCTGAACCTCAAATACTCATTCCATCACAGTGATATGATTTTGTTTCTCATATCATAAGAATGAATACAGAGAATTACTCTTTCACTACCAATATGCAAAACATTTAGTTTTGTTTATGCAAGTTACTCAACAGGAGTTCACCTCTTAAAGTTTTAATTGTAACAGATTCTTTCCATCTGCATGTAGTTGTAACTCAGACCTTTGCATTATTTCCAGTTAAAGTACTTTCTTCAGAAAAGGAGAGGAAATAGTTATTCTAACAAATTTATGAGAAATATAAATAGCCAATTAAGATGCACTCATGATCATGTGTAATTGCTGCTGGAAATATTTTTTAATGGAATTGAACATTGCAAAAATGGCATATAAAACATTGAATTAATGATTAAATCTTTTTGGAAGATGTGATGAATAAACAAAAAGAGGATGAGGGACATGTGACAAATAAAAGGAAAATAGTCAACTAAAATATATGAATAGCAATGTGATGGGACTGAGAACTTCAACCCTAGAAAAGTTTCAAAAAAGATAACCTCCAAAAGCTCAGAAATTATCACTGAAAACTTTCAGTTTTTACAATGTAAATAATTTCTGGACCAAAGTTAAACATTAGACATTTTATAACACTATTAGCTTACAAGTGCTCACTTAAATTCTTCCTTTGTTCCATTACATTTGTTTCTGTCTCTTTTAATTGACATATAGATATCTTCTTCTTTATAAATATAACTTTATTGTAATAAGCTTTCAAAACAAGACATCATGCAGCTACATTAAAGTAGTCACACAGATACACAAACCAGTTCCAAACTTTTTATTTCTTAGTGAGCTTCTCTACAGTTATGATATATACTCTGAAGCTATGGAGCCATGGAGACACATTTAGGGTTTTACACTTTAACTATCAATTTAATTTGCATTTACTTATCACACACACACACACACACACACACACACACACACACATATACACACATACACACACATACACATGCACACAAACACACAAAGGAAAAACAATAAAATATGACAGACTTGAAACCAGGAAAATATTTAGCTTTATATTACCTGTAGGTGGAAGATTTCTCCAGTCCTGCCTGAGTCCTGACGTTGGGACCAATGTCTTCCACTTGTGTCGCACTATGTGGGGATTCATCAAGGCAACTCCACATAGTTAAAAAGGAGGTTTATTTTGGGGTAACTTACAGTCAATAAAGGGGTTGGTTACAGGATCCAGTCCCTCAGGGTTCTCTGGAGAACTCTGACTCAGGCTGTCTTCCAGCATCCAGGACAACCAGGAACCAAGAGGGCCAGTGCATCTAGATCTCAGGTCTTAAGGGCTCCTCTTATCACCATGCTCTGTGGGCAGGTCCTAGGTAGACATGGCAGTTACTGGCTGCCTCACTGGTGGTAGTACTTTCAGGTCAAATCTTCAACAGCTCCTCACTACATAGCAGCCCACTTATAAAATAATCACTCAGAAGCTTATATTAATTATAACTGCTTGGCCATTAGTTCAAGCTAATAATTAACCCATAATTCTTATCTACACTTAGCCACATGGCTTGGTACCTTTTCTTAATTTTGCCTTGTCATCTTGCTTCCTCTGTGTCTGGCTGGAGACTCCTGACTCTGCTCTTCTTCTTCCCAGAATTCTCCTCATCTGCTTACCCTGCCTATACTTCTTGCCTATACTTCTTGCCTGGCAACTGGCCAATCAGCATTTTATTTATCAGCCAATCAGAGCAACACATATTCACAGCATACAGAACGATATCCCACAGCACTTTCCCTTTTCTGTCTAATCAAAAAGGAAGATTTTAACTTTAACATAGTAAAATTACATATAATAGAAGAGTTATCAAGCAAGAATTACAGTTACATTATCTAGTCTATTTATATTTGTCAAATTCAAAGAAAATATTTTACTTATGCCATATTTGTGAGTCTAAGTTTTTATATCTAACTTATCTTTTATCATAATCAAGGAAAATTATAACTATCTACTCTTCAGCTATATCAAAGACCCCAGAAGGATAAAGTATTACCTAAGTAAACAGGAAATGAATTGTAAATAACTTCCAAAATTCTAGAAATGACACAGACAGCTGCCTGCCTAGACAGTCATCCAAAGTTCCTCTGTAACATTGGGGCATCCTTTTTCAGCCAATAGGCCTAGAGTCTCTCACTCCTTTCTCTCTGTGCCCTATAGAATGTCTGGCAGTTTCTTTTGTAAGACAGGAGCCTGAAGGACCATCTTGCCTTGCAAAGTTCAGTGGTCACCTTCCTATGAGCCATGCATGTCCTGTTTATACAACATACTGTTAATCTGTTGACACAAGGGCACTTTTTTTGCCCAGTGGCTAACTTTTACCACAAAGAAAGCAAACTCTATCAAGAGTTTATTTAATGCCCATCATTCTCCTTGAAGTAATTAATGCTGCTAGGAGCAGATGTGTCTCTTTGTCCAAAAACTCTGTTTTAAAAACATTTTAAATGCTACATTCTGTAGGTCTTTGAAGTGTTTGAAGATTACCTACCTAATTGAATTATATCTACGTATATCTAGAAAATTTAACTAATATAGCTATAAGTGTGACTATCATAGATGATTAATTATTAATCTGTACATCTTAATTATACATTATCATTTTAAATGAGTCACTTAAACATAATACATTAAACAAGATTAGAAATATATAACAAATTTAACTTTAAATTTGCAATAAACTAAAATCTATAGCAATGTAAAACATTTTAAACAAGTTGCTCTTTAAAAGTAGATTCAATAATCTACTCTTTCATCCTATCATATCTATATTCTATCCCCTTTTTTCTTTTAGAAAGATATTGACTATGACCAATAACAATTTGTAACCAGTCTCTAACAAAGACAAATATCCATAATCCATTTTTTTGGGGAATGTGGGCATAGTGTTCTAGGGTACTTCTTGCTGATAGGGGGGCATTGTATTCTTATGGAGATTATGAGAAAATTAAGAATTATGGTGAAGTCCTGACTGGAATAGCCTGTGAAACTGTATTCTCTGAACCAGTTGCCTTGAAGATGTTCTAGATGTTGGATCATCTGGAGACTTCTGAGGGGATCTTCCTTGATTAATCATATTAGCTTGGAAGTAGTCCATAGGTTCTCATATTCTGTGGAAACAAAAGCAGAACCTCTTTTCCAAAGCAACACATCCTTAGAAATAAATTTTGAAATCAAGATATCTTTAAAATATACATGTTGATTTAAATCAGCAACTTTTACAATCAAATGTCTCTCTGCAGTTAAAAATCCCAAAGACAATATAATCCAGATTCTCAGTGTAATGTTCATCTTTATGTAACTTATTTTTATATTATTTTTACTGCCTCTTTAAAGATTTTGATTTTTAAAATTTGTGTTTCTTTCTATAACTCTATATTCCTTTTCTTCTCTCTTCCTAGCCTACATACATTTTTATATACATTGTAAACTCTTTAGAGGTTTATTTCATCTAAATCTATTTTATTGTGAATCTATTGCTTTTAATTGTACAATGACTAGAACTGAAATGGCAGCTTTGGCTGCTGGCTCCACCCACCTCAGCTTCCCAACATGGCAGAACTATGTTTACCACCAGTTCTGGGAACCATGCTCACTGCCAACTCTGGAAAGCAGTGGGTCTCTGCTTCCAACCAGTAGTGTGTAGCCCCAAAACTTTTTCTTTCTTTCCTTTTTTTTTCTCTGTATTAGCAAAAGCTATATCCACCATGCACCATGCTGCGTGGCTTGCAGATGCCACTGTGTACAGTGGCAGGAATCCACCATGCTGCATTCAAGCCCATAAACCATGAACCTGCCATACTGTAGCTCAAGTCCTCACACCACGGCATCTCTGTATCTTGGCATTGTTATATCTTGACCTGCATGAGACATGAAGTAGAAACCTGGTTTTGTCTCTGTTTTTGTGTGTTTAGAAGCCCCTTTTAAACTCTTTTAGGCTTTATGGAAATTTCAGAGCCTTACATTGCTACACCAAATGTAGTTGGAAGTTTTCCTGTGTCCCAGCAAGCTGGCAGTCAGCACAAATCTTCCTCACTCATGTCTCCCAAGTAAAATAAAAGAGGCTTATATTAATTATAACTGCTCAGCCATTAGCTCAGGATTATTACTGACTAGCTCTTATACTTAAATTAACCCATAATTCTTATCTACATTTAGCCATGTGACTTGGTACTTTTTCTCAGCTCTGCCTCGTCATCTTACTTCCTCTGTGTCAGGGTGGCAACACCTGACTCAGCCCTCCTCTTCCCAGAATTCTCCTCTCTGCTTGCCCTGCCTATACCTCCTGCCTGGCTACTGACTAATCAGCATTTTATTTATTAATCAACCAGAACAACACATATTCACAGCATACAGAATGATACCCCACAGCAATTGCCTTTTCAATTTATATGCACTTTTGTTAAATTTCATCTTTTATCATCACCTAATATACTCTTTTATTTGCAAAGCCTTGCCCATAATTAACACATGCATATTTGTAAACAACATTATGTGTGGGTATACTATTACATTTTGAAGCTCAATGTTAGATGATCCAGATTGACAGAATGCCAACACAAAGGCACATGTCATGAATGAGGATATCATTATTTAAAGATAGACATTGAGTTCTGTGACTGGAAAAACATGTTCTTATCATACTACTCATGAACCTTAGGAATTGTCAATTCAAATGTAATGGAAATATCTTGGTGTTAGTAGAGATTTACTATTTGTTCATTGATCTTTAACTGACTGGATTTCACAAATGCCATTTGGGAACTATGTACACATATGTGGCTAAAATATAAGCTTGTTTCATTCTATAAAATAATAAGGACTTTGAAAATATTATTTGAGAAGGTGCTCAACATTTTCTGCTGGAAACGATCTCAACTCGGTAACTGGGCAACATTGAGAGGAGATGGAGATACTTCTGGGTGGAACTCTGAGAAAGACTTGGCAGATTCATGAAAACATTGATCCAAGGTTCAGGTTGCAATACATTGGCTTGCCTTGACTTGTAGTCAGTGTCCATAGAGAGTCATTTCTAATGATCTGCACATCTTTCCAATAGTTATTGTATATGCCAGTGTCATTTTTCTAGTTTTTATGTTTTTTATCTTTCCCGTGAAGACTAGATTTCATTCACAAATTTCTTTTAACTTAACATTTTAATTAATATTGTTGAAAATCAGAGGGCTAGATTAGCCTTTATCATTTTGTCTTTACCTGGATGTTTAGTTTTATCATTGTATATTCTGAAAAATCTAATATGTATGTTGAAATATCAGACTAACTTCCCTAAATATTTATCAACATAGCAATGTGTTATCTGTACAAGATTTGAGGATAACTGAAAAGATCTTTTCTTCGTGTCATTTATTGGTGTTGTATAACTCCTTATTCAAACTGAAATTTTTTTTCTTTTCATGAAGAAGTAGAATCTGTAAACAAACTAACAAAATTATATGAAATTGAAAAGACTCAATAAACTTCAAAAGCACCAAAGCTCTTGAAATTGATAAGATTCAGAACACTCTTTCCCAAGGCTATAGACACAAGATATGTGGAGAGGAGGAGAATAGAATCTCTGAGCAGTCAAGCTAGGTGTACATCCTTCATGCATCTTCGGGAACACAGGTCTTTGGAGTTGTCGCTCATGCTAAAGTGACCTTTTTATGAATACAAATACCTTTGTTTTTTCAATACTCCTGAAAGTAACTCCTCAGCCATTGATCCATAATTAACCCCAACAAACATTCTGGTACATTAAACTAGACTTGGATAGAATTGCTCCTGTGGTCTGTAACTGGTCACTTGTTTTCAGTCTATATCCATGTGCTTACTTATTTCCAGGAAAAAAATAATCACACAATAATTTTATCAAATAAAAAATTTCAAGGACTGTTCTGAGTACAGACTTGAGAATGAATTCACTCACTGGCATAGTTGCAGCAATTCTTCAGTCTCAAATTAATCCACTTATTACTGATAGGAAGGAAATCTACTTTCATGTTGTCCCAGAGAGATGAATTAATGTAGTCAAGTTTCATCATTTTTCTATAGAATTCTAGGAGATGAGTTAGATTTATCAAAGTAAGAACATTTCAGTGTCAATCCTTCTGTTTCTCCTTCTGTTTATTTATGCTTCTCTCTGTTTCTGTGTATGTGTGACTTGACTGTATATTTGTGTTTGTTTGTGTGTGTGTAAAATATACTCAACACATGTTCAATCTTTTCCTTATCCAGAATTTGACTGAATAAGGTATTAATGATTTAGTTTTCATATACAGCAATTTCTTTTTTGACTCCCTGCAAGTTGCTATAATTTGTATTTTACAGAAAGAAACACCAGTGAGAAAAAATTAAACTAACTTCCAGTCCCCATGTCTATAATAACTTATCAACCCAGTTTAAGTATATAATTATTGGAATTATTAGTGCTCAAAATATCACTTTTGTCTTCTGCTAGTATTTTCAATGTTATAAACTTCTAGATTATTTTCTCACTTGTTCTTTAACAAGAAGATATTAATTCAAATACTACCTGTGCCCTCAGTAATCTTCCAATAAAATTAAAAATGTGTTTCTATCTGAGTTTACTGTGATCTTATTATATTGAGAAACACTAGATACACAGCAAATGAAACTTCCTAATGAGTGTCTACATCTTTCGTATCTTTAGAGTAGACTCAAGAATTGACTATATGCCAGTTTGGTATGTTATACTTGAACAAAAAAAAATAGAAGTTTTTGAGAAATTACCATAATATCTTTATCTTAGTTAATTAAGTTCTAACAAAAACTTCTATTCACTTTATTCCCCTTAGTGAAGACCCCTAATTGATAAACAAATTTTGAATTGAAGCAATGATTGAGAGTGTATTTTAATTGTCCAAACTGTTATTTAGACAGACAAGCTAGAGCACACATATTATACTCAATACTCTAAAGGAAAAGACAAAAACACACAGATTTTGGAATAATTTATGCTACAAGCAGTGTGTTGTGAATATAAAGCAAAATAATCCATCTGAACTTTTTGAACTGTTTTCAATCATTTTCTCAGTCTTAGTTTTAAGACTTGCATTTATAAACTTTCTCAGTGATCAAAAACTAATTCATTGTACCATTTTCAAGGGAGAAAATAATAGCTCATATTCTCCAAGTCTGGCAAGACTTTAAAAAATAAATACTCAGTTTATCTATATTAGTCAAATTGAATTGCAAACTTTCAAATTTACTTTGTGTTATTACATGAAAACCTGTTTGGGAAATTTTGAGCATGAATAAAAAATATCTTGCATCATGCTACAATACTGATGAAATTAGAATTGCCATATTTATGTTTCATTTTAATATGTTGGGTTAACATTTCCTGTCTCTCATGAGGTGGAATAATAACAATACATGAAAATAAGTAATGAACCTATAATCTTACCAATCAGATGCAGCTCTCATGTTTTTAGGCACATTGCCTTCTTGAATTTCTTCAGTCAAACTTCTGTTTTGGCTTATGTGAAATCATCACCTTGCTTTCTGTTCAGGTGTCCTTGAAAATATTCTCTGAGGTCTAAAGGTGACTACATGATATAGACAACACAAAAAATGTTTAGGACATTTTGCTTTGGCATTCTAGACATAAAATAGCTTTGTAATTTTGTGATCACCATGATAGTCATTGTTCCTCTATAGTCACTGTACTGGATTTGTTCTAAACCAATATGAAGAAAAACAGAAAGACCTTAGTCATATTATGAGATATTTGCAAAACAATAAAGGCAAATAACATTTCACATACCACATTATACAAATGTCCTGTGCCAGGTCAATCCTCTGTAATGCTTTGTTTATGTTATGTTAGTCATGGACAACTAACCTAATTGAAGTTATGTTGATGATATCCTTTATCAAATGGAGAAAAAGAGCATCAAGATACTTCAGTGTGTGAATGTTTATCACAAAGCCTTTTTTTACTGAGTTTTTTACTGAATTTTTTTACTGAGACAACATAATGGAAAGAGAAAACCTATTCCTACAAGTTGTAGTCCGACTAACACACACAGACACGCATACACACATACAGAGAGAGAGAGAGAGAGAGAGAGAGAGAGAGAGAGAGAGAGAGAGAGAGAGAGAGAGAGAGAGAGACTATTAACCTTTTTTCCTTTTGTTGAAAATAGATTTTTTTCTCATACAATATATCCTATCATTTTCCCTTGCTTTACTCCTACCAGTTCTTCTCAACTTCCACTCTTTCCAGATCCATTCCCTTTCTGTCTCATTAGAAAAGAACAGGCTTCTAAGAGATAAAAACCAAACCTGGCAGATAAAATATAAAATGAAGGAAAAACTGTCAGATTGAAGTTGAACACAGCAAACCAACAGGAGGAAAAGAGTCCTAAGAGTAGCCACAAGAGTCAGAGACCCTGGTTCTTAAAGCCAGGAGGCCCATAATAATACTAAATTAGTAGCTATAATATATGTGCAAAGGACATGATGTAGACCTGTGTAGGTGCCTTGTTTCTGCTTCACTTTCTGTGAGTTCGTTGACCTTGCCTCGCTGATTCAGAGGGTCTTATTCTTCTGGTGTCCTGCATCCTCCCTGGGTCTTTCAGTTTATCTGACTCATCTTCCTAGGGATTCCCTAAGTTCTGGGAGGAGTTATCTGATGGAGACCTCCCATATAGTTTCTCTCTGCATAATGTCTGCCTGTGGCTCTGCATCTGTTCCCATCTGAAGTCACTCTGGTGCTGACTAGATAAGGCACTGACATATAGGTATAGCAAGCATCTTTGAGTATTTTATCATCTATCTATCTATCTATCTATCTATCTATCTATCTATCTATCTATCATCTATCTATCTATCTATCAATCATCTATCTATCTATCATCATCTATCTTTTTTATCTATCTATCTATCTATCTATCTATCTATCTATCTA
>CABHPR010147808.1:31276-42068 GCA_902168415.1 Peromyscus melanophrys | reverse complement strand
ATATATATATATAGAGAGAGAGAGAGAGAGAGAGAGAGAGAGAGGGAAGTGAGAGAGAATTTTGAATTAATTAATTTATTTTTTGGTTTTTCAAAACATGGTTTCTCTGTGTAGCTCTGGCTGTCCTGGAACTCAGTCTCTTCCAGACCTTTAACTCAGAGATCCTCCTGCTTCTGCCTCCCGAGTGCTGTGACTTAAAGACTTGTCACACTGGCCAGTCAGTGGTGGTGGCACATGCCTTTAATCCCAGCACTCAGGAGGCAGAGTCAGGTGGATCTCTGTGAGTTCGAAGCTAGAGCAAGATCCAGGACAGGCACCAAAAGTACACAGAAAAATACTGTCTCAAAAAACAAACAAATAAATAAATAAAAATAAAGACTTGTCACACTATATGCATGCATACATACATACATATATACATATGTATATACACACATGTATTTATTTAGATATAAATTATATATATTATATAAAATACATAATAATGTAGTATGTTATCATAATATAATAATACCTATATAATGTATATCATTATATTAGCATATAATATATAATATATTGTATAATATAATGTACATATTTATATATTTAGACCAGGAGTATTTGGTTTTTCCCTAGGACTCTGGCTCTTGGTTATACAAGCAGTGTTGGTCATTAGTTCCTTCTTGTGGAGTGGCCCTTAATCAAATCAGACATTGATTGGCTGGTCTGACAATTCTGTGCCACCATTGCCTTCCATATTTTGCAGGAAGGGGAGATTATAGGTCAAAGGTTTTGTGATTGGGTTGGTGTCCACATTTATCTTTCAGCAATCTGCTGAGTACTTTTCCTGGTGAAGGCACCATTTATACACCAGCTTGACTTCTTCATTTTCACTGAGTTCTTTTGTTTCCTAGGAAAGGGGGCTCTGTGATCAATGTGTGAAGAACAACCATTTGTCTAAACAACCTGATAGGTTGTTTGGGGAATTTCCATGGGACACCCCTTGGCCAACAAATCAATTGAATTCAACCAAGTCACACCACTGGAAGCCTTGCCTTCTAACAATAGATGGCCTGTTGAGACTCAATATCCCCCATTAAGAGGAGTCTTCATTAGGATCACCATCATAGATTCCAGTAACTTTCCGTTGCACTTGATTTCCACCCCACCCCACCCCACAAATACCCTCCAGTCATTTTTCCCAGCACTCTCTCCCTCCACCCCACCTGATTCCTTCCATTTCTTTCGCAACTATCTCCCAGTCAACTCATAAATACTATTCTATTTTCCCAACCTAAAAAGACACATGCATCCCCCCTAGAGCCTTCATCTTTACATGGCCTCTCTGAGACTACAGGTTGTATCTTGGTTATCATTTATTTAGTATCTAATATCCACTTATAAGTAAAAATGTACCATATTTGTCTCTTTGGGTTTGTGTTATCTCACTCATGACAATGTTTTATAGTTCAATCCATTTCCCTGCAAATTTCATGATGTGATTTTTTGTTTTTTTTGTTTTTTTGTTTTTTTCGAGACAGGGTTTCTCTGTGTAGCTTTGCGCCTTTCCTGGAACTTACTTGGTAGCCCAGGCTGGCCTTGAACTCACAGAGATCTGCCTGGTTCTGCCTCTTGAGTGCTGAGATTAAAGGCGTGCGCCACCACCGCCCGGGGTGATTTTTTTTTAACAGCTGAGTATTACTCCATTGTGTAAATGCATCACATTTTCTTTATTCAATCTTTGGTTAAGGGACATCTAGGTTGATTTTAGTTTCTGGCTATTATGAATAAAGCTCCAATAAACATTGTTATAAAAGTTTCTTTTTAGTTGGATGAAGCATCTTTTGGGTAAGTATCTAAGTGTGATATAGGTGAATCTTGAGATAGATTGATTCCTAACACTCTGAGGAAATGCTATATTGATTGCAATAGTGGCTGCATAAGTTTGCACTCCAACCAGCAATGGAGGAGTGTTCCCCTAGATCTACATCCTCAGAAACATGAACTGTCACTTGTGTTATTGATTTTAGCCATCTGAAAGATGTAAGATGGAATATCATAGTCACAGTGATTTTGATTTGAGTTTCCCTGATGGTTAAGCATGCTGAGCATTGCTTTAAGTGTTGGCTCATTTGAGTTTCCTCTACTGAGAGAATTTGCTGTTTAGAACTGAAGTTCATGTTTATTATTATTATTATTATTATTATTATTATTATTATTATTGCATTTTTATTGAAAATTATTCTTCTCTCATACAATATATCCCAACCACAGCTTCCCTTCCTTCACTCCTCTTAGCTTCCTCTACCCCATCCCTCTCCAAGAACATCTCCACCTTTGTTTGCTTTTCAGAAGAGAGCAGGCCTCCAAACAGGACAAAACAAGATACAATAAGAAAGACAAAAGCCCTCATATCAATGCTAGAAAAGACAACCCAATAGGTAGAAAAGAGTCTCAAGAGTAGACAAAAGAGTCAGAGACATATTTGCTCCCACTGCTAGAAGTCCCACAAATACACCATGCTAACATATCACTTTTTAAACTGAATTGATTTTATTCATTTATTCTTATTCTTTTTCATATGTAGTTTCTTCAGCTCTTTATATATTTTCAATATCAGTCCCTTATCAGCTGTGGGATTGGTAAAAGTCTTTTCTAATTCTGTAGGCTGCTGCTTGGTCTAATTAATGGTATCCTTCACTTTACAGAAGATTTTCAGTTTCATGAGGTCTCATTTATTAACCATTGATTGTAGCATGAGTCTTAAAAGTTCTTATTAATAAAATCAAACCTGAGGCCAGTAATTGGGGTGAACACTGGAAGGTCAGAGAGACAGAATAAGCCACAGCTATCTCACCTTACCGGATCCTCAGCTGGTCTTGTTTCCTCAGACTGGATGCCCCGAGCCCTCATCCAGAATGGGTCTCAGCTGAACTGCTGCTAGAAGCCTGAATGCTTAACCAGGCCAAATGCTTCTCTAGGCCAAAGGCTTCTCCAGGCCAAAGGCCTCTAGTTTCTGGTCCTCACGCCTTATATACCTTTCTGCTTTCTACCACCACTCCCAGGGATTGAAGGCGTGCTTTCTGGGATTAAAGGTGTGTATCACCGTGCCTGGCCGTTTCCAATGTGGCCTTGAACTCACAGAGATCCAGAGGGATTTCTGTCTCTGGAATGCTAGGATTAAAGGCGTATGCTACCACTGCCTAACCTCTATGTTTAATATTGTGGCTGTCCTGTTCTCTGACCCCAGATAAGTTTATTAGCATACACAATATTTTGGGGAACACAATACCACCACATTTCCTCTCTTTTTGTCTAAAATTAAAAAAGCTTATAACTAATACAAGAAAAACTATGTCCAATAAGTATATACAATAATTGATCTTAGTGCCAATAGTGTAGGCACTAAGATCAATATGTATAAATTACTAAATATTTGAATTCATGAATTTCATAATCAGTCACCACTCTGAACCATTTGCTCATGTTAAACTTAACAATTGTAGTATATAAAAAGCCAAATAAAGCCTTAGGTTTCCTTGAAAATAATGCTTTGGTAACATTGATGAATTTATCTTTCCTGTTTCTCCAAGAATCACCAACCAATATTACCACAAAGAACTATGAAAAGGAGCTATTTAAAGTCCTTATCTTCTAATAGTAAGCAAAGCTTTCTGGTGAAATGTAAAGCAGCTTTGTAGTTTTCCATAGAAGGATCAAAATAAAGTTTATAGTTGTTTCAATTTTTTTTTTTTTTTTGGTTTTTCGAGACAGGGTTTCTCTGTGTAGCTTTGTGTCTTTCCTAGAACTCACTCTCTAGCCCAGGCTGGCCTCAAACTCACAGAGATCCGCCTGGCTCTGCCTCCCCAGTGCTAGGATTAAAAGCATGCGTCACCACCACCCGGCCTCAAATTTCTTTTTATTTTCACCATAATATGTTTCCATTCTCCTTTGAGAAGTTACATAATAAAGAATAATATTATATATTAGTACCACATAATCATCATTCAATACTCTTTATCATAAAACCAGCGGAATCCCTCATCAACACATAAGAGTAACTGTGTGTATGTATCGGCATCTGTCCCCTTATATGATAGCCTATTTTAGTCATTTCAGTTAGCTTGGTAAACTCAGTGACCATGTAAAGAAAAGTGGTGTTCAATAATCTATAGGTGGATCTATGATACAGCTTATGAATATTTTCATAGTCCTTGCAACTTATTTCTAACCTAGTTAGAACACCAAATACACTAAAAAGGGAAGAAATTTGAACAATGGCTTTAAGCTTTTGCCTTTGGCTAATGATATGTCCCTCGACATTATGCTATTTAGTAATAGTTTTTGAGACATAACATTTGGGTGAACTTTTAGTATAACGTGGAATTTTTCTTCTTAAAGCTAATGTTAAACTCAGAGTATTTTATTCTAGGGAAAGGCAAAATACTTTCACCCGAAAGAAAAGGTGACATTTCCATTTTGTACAGTCTGCTAAAAATGGCACACCAGCTACAGTTTTTAATCCATGATAGTGAGTTATGCACAGATTGATTTTAAATGTAGCATTTTATTACTATGGAAGAGAAAATAGCATTTCCTTAAAAATAAGATTAAGTAGATATGTAACGGGATTTTAGTTACAGAGGTGAATTTTTATGCATACTTGTTGGTTATGCTGTATGAAATTCTCTTTCTGCATTTACTGTATGTTTAAAATATCAGCCATAAACACCCTGAAGGGCAGGTGCTGAAATGGCAGACGGAGACTGCATTCCATCTGTGTAAAAGGTTAGTACCATATTGCAATACTTAGCATAACCTTAAAAATCCATAAGTTAAACCCCCCTTTCTAGGCAAGTTTTATATTTAAATGTGGTTTGGGGAAATATGTTCTCACAAGTTAAACACATAGTAAAGTGTATTGCCTTATTTTTGTAAAATAATTAATCACACACTGTGGAGTTGTCATAATTCTATAAGCTTACTGTTGATTTGTGTGTTTTGTACATGCAGGCAAAAATCTTCACAGTAAAATACAGTTTTCCTATTATCAATCTGTGCATAGTACATTTATTCTAATAAATCATTTTAACAACTTGCAAATATTGAAACTAATATGGAAATAGGTAAAGAAAAAATACTTTTTCTCAACATAAGTAACCTTTACTTCAGATGGGAAAAAATGATCTACTCATATTTTGAGTAATCTCTTGCAGACAATTAGTGTTATTAATATGAAAACAACATTATATCTTTCAGAGACTATGTGGCCAACCTAAAACAAGTTAGCTGGAAATATTATGCTGCAGTTTATCACTTCTGAAACTAAGACAGGAGGATAACCATAAATTTGGGTCCAGACTTGGCTACATAGTGAATTTCATATCAGTCTGGGCTCAGTGTGGGTCGTGTTTCAAAAATGAAAACAAACAAAACAAAAACTTTGACTTTTATTTTCTTACTTATGTAACTTTGTATGCAATAATATTTATGTTGAATTAAAATGTTATTTTAAAAATGGACTGAACTATATCTTTAAAAGTAGCCTAAATCATTGTTTCTTCTGATAGCTATCCATCAAATTTCAGCTCTTTGATTCTACATATCTACACCTACACACATACAATAATATTTCACCATCCTGGTTTCCATTGTTGGAGTCTTTCACTCTCTCATATATTGATAATCCACATAAAATAATCTGTCTCAATTTATTAAATTATGATGACATTCACAGCTCATTTAACTTAACTATCAATGTTGAAATAATTAAAATAGTTATTGAGAGGGCTGGAGATGGCACAGAAATTCAAAACAAAACAAACAGAAACTTGCCACTCTTACAGAGGACCCATGTTCAGTTCCCAGCACCCACACTGACTGGCAGACAACTGCTTGTATCTCCTGCTTCAGGAGATGAAGCCATCTCTCTTGGTCTTTGTGAGAGCCTTCACTGACTAACACGTACCTGAAAGAAGAATATATATAACTAAAAATAAAATAAATCAGTAAAAAGTAGTTATGCTCATGAGCTGTAAGAATGACCCAAAAATATTTTCTATAGTCAGAAGTTATTCTTTGTACTTGTCTGCCTCCTTTCTTATTCAAAAGTACTTTAAGCAAGTTGAAGATAGTAATCATTACACTATAACTAATATAGAATTTAATTTTAGATGTGACTGTTCTAGGACAAAAGATATCATCATTGTCTATTCCAGTTTCTCTCTCTTTCCTTCTTTCTTTCTCTCTCTCTTTCTTTCTTTTTATTAATTTTTTTTTCATTTTACAAACCAACCACTGTTCCGCTTCCCTCCCCTTCTCCCCTCCCTCCCCACCTTTCCCATCTTACCCTCAATTCACTCCTCATAGAGGGTAAGGCCTCCCTTAGGTAGTCAATACAGGCTGGCATACCAACATGGGGCAGGATGGTCCCTCCCCCCTGCATCAATGCTGAGTAAGGCATAGCACCATAGGGAACAGTCTTTAAAAAGCCAGATCATGTACCCTGCACAGGTCCTGGTCCCATTGCCAGGGGCCCCACAAATAGATCAAGCTACACAACTGTCACCCACATTCAGAGGGCCTATTTCGGTCTCATGCAGCCCCCCCCCCCAGCTGTCATTCCAGAGTCCATGAGCTTCCAGTAGCTCAGGTGAGCTGTCTCTGTGGTTTTTCCCATCATGATCTTGACCCCCTTTGCTCCTATAGTCCCTCTTTCCTCTCTTCAGTTGAACTCTAGGAGCTTGGCCAAGTGCTTAGCTGTGGGTCTCTGCATCTGCTTCCATCAGTCATTGGATGTAGGTTTTATGATGACAATTAGGGAAGTCACCAATCTGAGTACAAGGGAAGGCTAGTTCAGGCACCCTCTCCACCATTGCTAATAGTCTTAGCTGGGGACATCCTTGTGGGTTCCTGGGGATTTCCCTAGCACCAGGTTTCTCCCTAACCCCATATTGCTCACTCTGTCAAGACATCTCTTTCATTGCTCTCTCTCTCTATGTCCCTCCCCAAATTTGGCCATTTGGATTCCTCATGTTCCCACCACCCATCTCCTCCCTCTACTCCCCACTCCCAGTTTACCCAGGAGATCTTAACCCTTTCCCCTCCCTGGGGCAATCCATTCATGTCCCTCTTAGGATCCTCCTATTTACCTAGTTTCTCTGGGGTTGTGGAATGCAGCCTGGTTATTCTTTGCTTTACATCTACTATCTACTTATGAGTAAGTGCATACCATTCCGTATTTGTCCTTCTGAGTCCGGGTTACTTCACTCAGGATGATTTTTCTAGTTCTTTCCTTTTGCTTAACAATTTCATGATGTCATTGGTTTTTACTGCTACATAGTATTCTATTGTGTAAATGTACCGCATTTTTTTTAAGATACTGCTGTAACAAAGTCTAAATATGAGTAATCTATAGGAAAGGTTTTATTGACGTTGTAGTGGAGAATCTAAATATCCAAAGTAGCAAGGACAAATTTGTTCAATTTCAAGTGAAGCTTCTCAGCTAGGTCACAATACCAGAGGTGTCATCACGGAAAAATAAATACAAGTGAGAGAGCGTGTATGATGAAATAGAATCTTGACAGAGGGGAGAGAGCAGCCTTGTTTATTCCTAACAGCCTCATTACAAGAATGAACCAGAATCCAGCAAAAACTACCCTTCCTACAGCAGCATCCTCCATGCCCCAATCTCCTCTCATTGCACTCTATCTCATAGGGCTTCCACAGACTTCTACTCTGTCATAATGAGGAGCAATCATTTGTCACTGAACTATTGGAACCCATTCACAGTGCATACAAGCTAAAAAGATATGACCATGATCCCATACTACATCATTTAAGAGACAAAAATTATAAACCACAAATCAGATTTCTAAAGAATTGAGTTACTTGCACAATTCAAAGAGACTGCAGCAGCATGAATAGAGCCTGCACTAGTCTGACCCAGACGGGGATCTAGACCTGAGAGGAGAAGTTGACAAAAACTGCCATCCGTAATCAAGAAGCCAGTTCCACTTGATAACCACTTGGAAATCAAAAGTAGTTTTCTCCAAGAGAGTCTCACTGAGGAAACTAAAGGGCAAGTCCCATGCCCAGCAGTGGATGGCCAACAAAATGAACTCAAAAGCATCTTTGGGGTTTCTTTGTCTCATAATATTCTTCCTTTCTTCTTTCCTTCCTTCTTTCTTTCCTTCCTTCCTTCCTTCCTTCCTTCCTTCCTTCCTTCCTTCCTTCCTTTCTTTCTTTCTTTCTTTCTTTCTTTCTTTCTTTCTTTCTTTCTTTCTTTCTTTCTTTTCTCTTTTCTTCTTCTTCTTCTTCTTCTTCTTCTTCTTCTTCTTCTTCTTCTTCTTCTTCTTCTTCCCTTTTCTTAACTTTATAATTCCTTTTTAAAATATATTACTGCTTCCAGTTTTGTTTTTTTATGTTGTCCCTGTGTGTGAACCTGTGTCTCTGTGTCTGTATGTGTTTCTCTTGCTTTTTCTTTGATTCTTTTTCTTCTGTTTGTATTTTAAGTCTTATTCTGAATGACTTCCTTGTTTGTTTTATTTTATTGTATTATCTTATGCTAGGCTTCTAAAAGGTGTGAACCACCAGGGGGTGGGGGGAGGGAGGTGGGAAGAAGCTGAGAGGAGTTGGGCGAAGGGAAACATAATCAGAATGTGTTGTACAAAAAAAAATCTATTTTCTATAAAAGAACAAAAAAGAGAGTCAAATGCAAGATTTTTAAAATTTACAGTTGCTTGTAAACCATTGTATTAATTTGGGAGCAGCTTATTTCTGACTAGGGACTTGGAATCAAACCATAAAATGATCTTTAACTTTGCAGCTTGTCTATGTGTGTGTATCCTTCTGCCTTGGCCTCTCAAAACTGAATATGCATGTCAGTTCCATCGTCAATGCTCAGAATTTCCCAGGTGGAGAACTGACAACACAGGAGTGAAATTGGGCAGCAGTTACTGTACTCACTTCAAATATTTTGTATAGAGTTATAACTTAACTCTCAGAAAAATTTGGCCAGAATAATAGCGATAAACATTTCTCAAATTCAAAAATGCAGTATCCAAAGAGTTCTGATGCTGTTAGATGTTGATTTTCTTCATTATTTAAAACTGTCCATGAACAAAAACAAAATTTAAGACACATGCTGATACTAATAAATGACACTAAATATTTTAATTTGCTCACTTTTGGAGAAAATTTAAATTGTATTCTTCTGTCACTGATGGGTCAGGTTTTTTTTTTTTTCCATTTTAAATACCAATCATGGTTACCCTTTCCTCTTCCCATTGCCCATCCCCCACTTTCCCCCCACCCCACTCTGCATCCACTCCTCAGAGAGGGTAAGGCCTCCCATGGGGAGTCAACAAAGTCTACATATCAAGGTGAGGCAGGGCAGGATTTTAATACCTACTGCTAACCTGTCTCAATGACTCATAACACTTGCAACTCCTTTCAGTTGGAATTTCACTGTAGCAGAGAAACCCAACCTTTCTTTTGTTGTGGGTCATTTGCACACTGCGTGAAACTGTATTGCTGTGATTGGTGTAATAAAGAGATGAACAGACAATAGCCAGGCAAGAGGTGTAGGCGGGACTTCCAGGCAGGGAGAGAGGAAGTAAGAGATAAATCAATGTGTGAGAGAGACACATGAGCCAGACACACAGAATGGGACAGAGGTAAAAGCCATGTGGTAGAGCATGGATAAATAAAAATATGGGTTAATTAAAGTTATAAGAGCTGGTTAAAAACAAGCCGGAGCAAAAGGCCAAGACTGAGTCATTAATAACAAGGCTCTGTGTCATTATTTGCAAGCTGGCTTGTGGGACAGAGAAAGACGCCTTACATTCTGGTTGTGTTGTAAATCCAGAGCAATAAATAAAAGTCTTCTAGTTTTTTTCACACTTCACTCTTTTCCCACTTCATTCTTGGATGGGGTTGAAGACAAGAACCTGAGAGAAGAATCAGTTATCCCATAACCACACATATTATTCTACTGCTTTAATATCTATGAGGACGTATGAACCTAATTAAGTCTTTACAGCTGAGGGGTTTGAGGCATTCATCAAAGAATAGGGTAGGAGTAGAAGTAGAAAGCTTTAATTGGTCAATTTCTCTCTCTCTCTCTCTCTCTCTCTCTCTCTCTCTCTCTCTCTCTCTCTCTCACACACACACACACACACACACACACACACACACACACACACACACGGAAGGTTGTCCCATGACTCATCTGAACACTTGAATAAGAAGAGTTGTGAGGCTCCTTATACAATACTAGCAATGGAATAAATAGATTGAAAGAAGGGATGTGGAAAGGCTGGAAAGTAGAAAAGAAATAGAGGAACAAAAAAAAGAGTGGGGTAAAAAAAACCAGGAGGAGGAAAACAACATCAAGGAAAAGAAGAAGAAATCTTTAAAATGTAAAAAGCTTGCAAATAATTCATATGCATGTTACTTCTCCAATTTGCTAACTATTCCAGAATTGTGAGCACTTTGACACTGAATATATTCTCTCAGCCTAAGAAAAAACTCCAAAACAAAACAAGAACAACAAAAAAAAACTATGATTTTTAAGAAGATCAAGGAGGAGCATGTAAGAGGGTTTGGAGAGAGGGAAGGGAAGGGGGCGAGGTATTAATATAGTCTAAAAGATTTTAAAAGTTAAAAAACTATTTGGGAGATCCCCAAATGGATATATGTTTTGCTCAGTGCTTACAGTATTTAGGATGTAAAGGAAAAGACCATATATATATATATATATATATATATATATATATATATATATATATATCTTTTGGTGGTACTTTTA
>CABHPR010147808.1:0-26046 GCA_902168415.1 Peromyscus melanophrys | reverse complement strand
AGCACATAGGATGTAAAAGATGTAAAAGCAAAGCAAAACAAAACAAACAAACAAAAACCAAAACAAACAAACACAGAATCAAAACAAAACAAAAGTGTTCTTCCATTCAGAATTCTGTTAATTGGAGGTGATTAGCATTCTGATGATCTACATTATCTGTTTGGCCAGGTCATATCAATTTCCTCAAACCAAGACTGGATGTGGCTACTAATCTAAATGACCTTTATTGCCAGGGCCTCCAGAATCTCTCTCACAACCAGGAAAAGAGATAGCTTATAGCCAAAATGACCTCTATATTATTGTATGACCAAGACTAGGCCAGAATTTTTCCTAGGCCCTTAGGCTAGCACAGGTAGGGTAGCAGATCTATTGAACCCAATTTCTTGAAAGAAATGATATATATCCTGCGTTGAGTTTTGATGTAATTATGATTCCTTATGTACCAAGGGTTGTATTGCATCAAGAAACTATTTTTTTCTACAAATGATGCCGAGCTTAGATATGTTGGGAATAAACTGCCTGACATCAGTTTCTTTAGAAGTTTTTATCCTAGTTGATGAAGTAAATTTGAACAGATAGGTTTTTTTTTGTTTTGTTTTTTGTTTTTGTTTTTGCAGATTTTCAAACAAAGGACAGGAGAACTCATAAAGATGTCAGGTGTGTTGAATGATTATGAAAACGACAACAACAGGAAATGAGAGAATCCCTGTTCCTCACTGTTTGGAATTAGTGAAAAATATTGTATTCCTATTCTGAAGACGTCTAAAACAAAAGAGCACAATACAACAAGACAGGGAAATCTACACTGACAATGCTTTCCACTAGGAAAATTCTTATTAAAATTAATCTTTGGATAAAGCAATTATGGGAAATATTTCATAGACCAATCCTTTTTTTTCTGTTTATAAAAAAGAAGATCATATGAGCAGAGGAACCTTTCTATGAATGATAATGCTTTTCTGAGTTAAAGATATTTTCTGGAATTCAAACAATAGGGATTAGAGGAAAGATACCATTACCTAAAGTACATGTGATAATAAAATCCCCAAAGACCAAAACTTTATCCAAGGTTTAAAGAGCACCAAAAAGCAATAACTGCCAATCACTCTGACTAAAAGTAAATGGTATCGGGAATGGATTTGGCTATGAACCAAAGGAAATCACAGAACAACTGAATTTAGTAAATGCATATATAGTACTATTTCATCAACTTATGTTTCTAATATAATTAAATGATTCAGGATTTCTTGGTGTCAAATACATACAAACAGACTCCCACAATTCAAAAGTCATAAAAAAGGAAGAATTCTAATACAATAAAAACGGGAAAGAAGAGGTATGGTTAGTATTATTTCAATGATAGAGATCTTGTCTTGGAAGCATGGTATCCAAGGTTTGCTACCCCAAAACAAACAAACACACAGAAAAACACAATCAAAAAGCTGCAGAATCGGCTGGGCAGTGGTGGCGTACGCCTTTAATTCCAGCACTCGGGAGGCAGAGCCAGGCAGATCTCTGTGAGTTCGAGGCCAGCCTGGACTACCAACAACAACAACAACAAAAAGCTGCAGAATAGGTACTTCAGGTAAACTGGGTCAATGGTTACCAGACAGTATTATGGAATAAAAAAAAAATTATCTTGCTTTACATATTCAATAATAAATTTTTGGGGGGGGGTTTTTTCAAGACAGGGTTTCTCTGTGTAGCTTTGCACCTTTCCTGGAGCTCACTTGGTAGCCCAGGCTGGCCTCGAACTCACAGAGATCCGCCTCGCTCTGCCTCCCGAGTGCTGGGATTAAAGGCGTGCGCCACCAACGCCCGGCAATAAAATTTGAAAATAGCACAAACTTATTATGAAATAGAAGTATACAGTGTTACATTTTTTCTAAAAACTGATTTTCAGTAACAAGATTAAGTCAACTGAAGTTTCGCTAATATTTCAGTGATGATGACTAGGTCCCGGTTTTTCATTAAGGTGTCTAGTCAATATCCTGTGAGATTCAGGAAAACATCTACACTCATGTCAATCTTAACTTTCAGTGGAAGATTTGATATTTACTCAGAAAATAATCAAAGCCTTGAGAACGAGATATAGCTTGATATTAAAGTTCTTAGCCATGTATGTACAAAACTTCAGATTTAACACACAAATATTAACATTTAATGTTTTAAATGCCTAACAGAAAAAGGCATTCTACAGATGCTTATTTTGCCTATTCTTCATTCTTCTGTAAGAATTGTTACTGTGTGCTTCATCCAGCTGTAAGAGTTGCTTTTGTGTAGTTCGTCTATTTGTAAATTGCTGCCGGCATTACCTGTAAGTCAGTACTGGGTTGTCCAATGCATACTGTTCAGCCCTAAAAACACATACACACCACCAACAAAATACACTTATCAAGTTGTATTTTCATATAGTTGTGCATACACATACACATACACATACATTCATACACACGTATGTGTGACACTAATAATCAAAGACAAAAAGGCTATCAACTTGAGGGGAAGGCATATAATAGTTATAGGGGAGAGTAGCTAAGAGGTACTGGATGGAAAAATGGAAAGGAATTTAGTGTACTTCTATTTCTACTAAAAAACAATTAAAATAATATAGATAAAATTATTTAAAATGAAACTCTAAAGTTTTTTTTTTCTTTCCAAGACAGGGTTTCTCTGTGTAGTACTGGCAGTCTGTAGACTAGGCTGGCTTCGAACTCACAAAGATCTGCCTGTTTCTGCATCCCAAGGACTGGGATTAAAGGCGTACACCACCACTGCCAGGTTACAGTGAAATCTAAAAAGACACAAATAATAAAATTCTGTGAATATTTTATTAATGAAAATACATTAACAATAACCAATTAATACGTTTAAGATCCTTGGAACCATAAACTAAACCCACTAGATCTCACTTTACACCCACTAGAATGAGTATAAAAAAAGAGATTTGTACTACTTTGTGGACAAACTGCAAAACATTGTATATAAGATTATAGATGAGAATAGGGACTTCATAGAAAAACTTGAAGAGCAAAATTAAAGGACAAAGACTAACCGGAATGAAAGATTATATGTATATTACAGAATATATGAGAAAATCAGAAAAATATATATGTGTCCATGAGGATATGTTTTTGTTGTTCATAACATCATTATTTATAAGGGAAGCATGTAGAAACAAATTTGCTATTATTTTACAGATGAATAAATAATATGTGGGATATATTAACAAAACCATTGTCAGTAACAAAGATAATACAAGAAGTTAAAGAATGTACATTTTTGAAAGGCATTAGGATAAGTGAAAGGCAATGATTTTGTATTATGATGGATATCCACAAAAGAAATTTCTGAAAACAACAATTTACTTGTTTCTTGGGAGTAAATATGGAAACAATATTAATTCTAAAATGATGCCAAATATTGTTGGGAATTAATAGACTACTGAAAAATTGGGGCATGGTTATAGATGTTATCTGAATTGTTTGTTAGCAATTGGTGAATTTTATATTATGGAAAATGTAATTCAACAATGCTGTTAAAATTTAATTTACCCTTCTGTGTTTTATAGGTATAGATTTACAAAGTGAATAACCTAAAATGAGGAAATGTTTTCTGACATTCTTCTGAGTGGCTTTTAAAGAATATGATACTTTGTTTTCTCAGGTTGTCAAGGGTGAATTTACAAACATGATACAGAAATGCTTTTTTCCCCAAAAGGAAATATTTATATCACAGAAATACTATACTATGCACACTTCTTATTGCTCTTTCATTCCCAGTTGTCAGATTTAATAAACCAAAAATTTCAAATAAAATAGAAAAATCCAAATCCCAATCCTCAAAAGTTTACTTTTCCTTACATTCATTTCCTACTTTTAAAATTCCCCAAATGTCCTTCAAGTATAAGAATAAACACAACTGTCAGCAAAAGGATATTTAAAAGACTGATGATTCTGAGTTTAAAATTTACAGACATTCTTTATAAATTGGAGTCATACATGTATTGTGAGATATTCCACCTTGTGTTTATCTTTATTTGCTTTATTTTGTGAGTGTGTAGGTTTAACTACTGTATGGTAGTAGAAAAAAAACTACATTTTCTTATTAAAATAGTGAAGTTCAGCGGCTTAGAAAATTCTGTGCACAGAAGATTCTGAGTATCATTTCTATCAACAGGTAAAACCCTACTCATGAATTTGTAATATTTGTCCTTAGCTAAACTGATCTAAATGTTTTTGTTTTAAAGTTATAAAGATTGTTCAACAGTGTAAACAAGTTTCTTAGAATTAACTAAGCTTTATCTCAAAAAGTATAAAAATGTATCTATAAGTAAACCTGGACTATATACCCTAAAATTGGACTTTGCACCTTAAAAATATGTATTAAATCAAGATGTAATGATGATACAAGAAAAAGCTGCAATACCTAGAATAATACACAGTTTAATTGCAATTAGTCAAAAGTTTTAAGCTTTCTTTCTTCTGAATTCCCGAGAAGCTTAATTATAACTAGAAATAGAATACACACTGTCAAATGATTTTTATAACTTCACTTAAGTTTTGAAATTATAATATAGTTGTATCATTTTCTTATCTCTTTCCTCCATCTAAAACCTCCTATATATCACTTATTGCTCTCACTTAAAGTCATGTCTTCTTTCTAATGAACTGTTTTTATATAATGTATATGTATGTATAAACATATATATCCTGAAATACAACCTGCTCAAGTGTGGTGTCAGGGCTGACTATTTGGTGTTAGATAACAAATTTGTGTGGTCTTCTCTGAAAAGATGATTTCTCACACTCTCAGCGTTACTTATTTGCCCAAGGGATAGTGAAGTCATGGATCTTGGAGGAGAAGCTATAATCTCCCTTTTACTAAATCAGCATAGTCCCTAACTACCGTAAACCCATTGATTCACATATTCCCCACCCCTCAACAAGGAAACTCCGCTTTGCAACAGAAGAAGATCATACAGAAAACTACAACCAACGAAAATGTAGAGTTGTGGAGCCCAGTCCTAGGGATTCATTTACGAAAATATTCATTTACCTCATAGAGAATTAGGGAACATTGAAGATGAGTGGACAGAAAGATTGTAAGAGCCGGAGGTTCCAAGAGTTTGATATAAGATTTTATATCCTAGTAATGTCAGAGGTTAGACCCAAAAAGTTTCACCAACATGACTGACTGTGTAAACATGAGATGAACAGTAACAACAGTCATGATAAAGTGGACAAGTGGACGGGGTAAAGCCCATGAAGCATTAACCCCAAAAAGGCATTTGTGGTTCCTTATGCAACAAAGTGAAAAATAGAGTGCTTTAGCTTTCTCTTTACACAAAATCACTTCATACAAATTCATCTTATGCAAATAATTCACTTTATACAAATTGGTGTATGAAAACATAAATATCTATAATGTAGTTTGACAACATGACCATTTAACAAAATAGAGCCCATGACTGTCCATGGATTTTGATCATATTTACAGTATGAGGTATAAATTCTCTCTTAGGTGAGAAGGCTTAAATCCAACAATAAAGGAGTTAATTATGCTTATAAACTTTCCTACCACTATTGCACCAATGTGTATACCTTGCATGGTGGGTTGGATTTATAGCAAAATAAATAAATAAATAAATAAATATAAAAATAAAAAAAAGAAAAGAGAAAACAAAACAACAAAATGTTACTATCCACTCTTCTATGGCCAAGTATTTTTTTTTAATTTCTTCTGAGTCAATCATATCCTTAAACAAGTCTTCCTGCATCCATGTGCAAAGTTTCTTTTAAGATAATGAAAGTGTTATTGTTGATGTGAATATATATGAATTGTATCCTTCACAATCAGAGGTTTATTATTTGACAAAATTTCTTCCTAACATTTGAAATTGTTAGAGTTATATACAGTCTGTATGCTAAGATAAGAAATGTTAAATTGTCGTGTTAAATTTTGTTTTTAATTTGAATATAATAGCTGTTTTAAGACTGAGAGCAAGTGCCTAACACTTCAGGAATATTGTGTGTTACTGTGGAAGAAAGTGGGAATAGTATTTAAAAAAGACTCATTTGTGGGTATTATTTTGAATAGTATACATATGTTGTAGACTAAATGATACAAATCAATGAGAGCAGTAAATAACCTGTAAGTTATAGAGACTTAATTTTTATTGCAACTTGTTATGCCATGTTCAGTTGATAAACTTGGGAGGTCTGATCTTTTATGAAGAGAAACAAAGGAGGAGTGGATCTGGGGAGATGGGAGGTGTGTGTGGGGAACTCAGGGGAGTGGAGAAAGAGGAGGCTACACTTGAGATGTTTGAGAGAAGAAGAAATAAAAAGAAATAAAAGATGAAAGAAATAAATAAATAGACTTACATTTCAAAATTCATTCAGATAACATTTCCTGTCAGGTCTTATCCATTTGCTGACATGTCTTTTTCTAGAGCCTGTATAATTTAGGAAACTCTCAGACAAAACCTCTACCCCCAGATATTACTTATCTTTTCCTGAGTAATTGCAATATTCTCCCTACTTCTTCACTTCTCATTTTTCTTTTCTTCCTTTTCCACAAAGATGAATATTAGAATGTATGCTATCATAGTGTCACACGCATAATTTTGTGTTTATGAATTAATCTTAAATTCCATTTAGCAGTTATTAATCCTAGAAAGGTCACCATCACAAGTCTCTTGTGAGTTTATTAATACAACTAATTCTGTTACCTAAATTTTTGCTCAGAGAACTTTTCTTACTTGTAGGTTAAGAATAATTTTTCACTTGATTGACTAGTACTTAGGCTATGCAACTAATGCAAGTTAGTTTCCATCCATGCTTCTGCACATGAATGATTGGAAGGGAAAACTTCAATTCTATTTCTGAATTGGTCATCCTTTCCACCCGTGAAGGACTATGTCACCTGATCATTAAGATGCCAGTTATCTTGCAATAATATATTGCATTTGTCTCACATTAAAACTTTCTTTTGTTAAAAAAATGAAAAATGCAAAAATTTAAAATATACTGAGAATGAAATAAAAGCTCTGCAGACATTATAAGTGCGTGTATTTGTATAAATCTGATTTGATGTCTAAAAGTGTATTAACATTTGAAATATAATCCCTGGTGCTACAGTATTAAAAGGTGAGATTTTCAAGATATGATTAGGCAACAAGAGTAAGACTTCCAGCTTTACAAAGAGCACGATGAAATCAGTCCCTTTGCCCCTATAACTTTAGCCAGTGAAGGCTAAGTAACAAGGCTCCATCCTGAAGATACTTGACCTGCACTGGGCTGGATCTCCAGCAGTTCTTCAACCTTGAAATTCTGCTCTTTATGATGATGGGAAATTAAACTCTTATGTTTATAAAATATCCACTCTCAGGCTGTCTTAGTTTTCTTTCTCATTGTTTTGACAAAATACCTGAAAACAATCATCTTAAGAAGGAAAGGAGTTATTTCAGCTTACAGTGAAAGACTTTGTCTTCAGTCTACCATGGTGAGGATGCACTTTAGAGAGAGAAGAATGCTGGGGGATGTCTTTTTGTACACTGTGAATGTATGTATCCATTGGTTAATAAATAAGCTGCTTCGGTCTATGGCAAGGCCTCTTAGAGGCAGGTGGGAAATCCAAGGAAACGTGGCAATATATAGATTAATAGTTATGGGTTGAGTTAAACTATAAGCGCTACCTAGTAAGAGGCCTGCCATAGATCATACAATTGATAATTAATATTAAGCCTCTGAGTAACTATTTTATAAGTGGCTACAGGACCACAGGGCTGGGTAGGACCAGAGAAATCTCCTGGCTACAGACGAAGCTGTGAAAGAAATTTCATCTGCAGAAACAAAGCAGAGAGTGAACAGGAAAAGACACCAAGCTATGAACCCTCCAAGCCCTCTCTCAGGGACCTACTTCTTTCAATAAGGCTCCACCTCCTGAACATTCCACAATAGCAATCAATGCCACCATCTGGAGACAAGGGTCCAAACTCAAGAGTCCACGCAGGCATTTCACATTCAAACCACACCCTACAAGCATTGTTACCGCATCGCAGAGCAGAACCCTTGCTTTATTGTCCGGTTTCTCTAAAGAAAATGGCAAATTTCAGAGTTCAGTGTCACATCCAGCATAGCTCCAGGAAATTACTTGATTGGGCCTGTGAGTGAACGAAGACGTGATAGACAGACAACACAGAAAATCTAGAATCTGATGGTCTAAACCTTCAAATGGTACTCTGAAATCTCAGCGTGTTTAGTTTATGAAGTTGAAAAAGGGGGAAGGGTTATTGCACAGAGATCAAGGAGGCAAGGCTTATGGTGCACAGTGGGATCATAGAAACAGGTTTTGTTAATCTGGGTTGGAGCTCTCTCTGAAGGGGAACAATATTCCTGTAGAACTATGGGAGAGGAACTCTGGTGGATTTTAGATTTGTGAGCAGAGACTTAAATGGCATTTTTCACGTTCATTCATAGTTATTTCATTACATAGTGTGCATGGCTCTCCTATCTCTATTTTAAGCTCGTTAGAAAACTTTCAAGAGGCATTCTTAAGGGTATTAACACAATTTAAATGAGAGTAAAGGTTTTATATCTCAGAATATTGCCATACTCTAGCTACAAACTTCAAGTGTTATTGTTTTGAAGGAATTCCCAGGTTAACAATCATAGAAAAGCTCAACACGATATTTTGAACAATTTCCATCAAGTTCATTTCAGCCCCTCCTAACTGCAAACAAGTTACCAGACAAATAAATGTGTAACTAGGACAAGGTAATTTAATATTAACTTTATAGTGATACTGAAAGAGCTAGTGTATGTTTATATATATATATATATATATATATATATATATATATAAATATACATTACATAAGTATAATTTTTGAGTCCATTTAGTGTTACTTGTATGTCCAATATTTTTTTGGGGGGGAGGGTTAGACCATTTATATTGGTTAACTAATTAGAAGTCTCCTGCCTAGGCAAGACTAATTTTTCTTCTCTCAGCAGTCATTAATCACCCATACTTCTGCATCTATGAAGAGTGGGGAGGCTTTACATTTCCCCCATTCTTCTCTGCTTCTCAACTGGTGTAGTCATTGTTCAGATCTTGTTTAGACATTCATATTGTTTAGATTTCAAGGGTGTGGTTTCTATGTTATATCTAGACGGCAAACACACAGCAGACTTCCAGATCCTCTGCAGGTTATTATCTTTCTGCTCAATCTCCTGTAATAGCCACAGCATCTTTAGACATAGGAGATATCTTTGTCTTCAGTGTCAAATATTAGATGATAATAGTTACATGCACTCATGTTGTTGTCTTTTATCATGTCTAATTAGTCTACAGGCTTATTTCTGTACATGCACCAAACTGTTTTTGTTAGCACAGCACTATATTTTATTTTAATATCTGGAATTCTAATCCTCCTGAAAATAAAATATTTAAGAATAAACCTTACTAATGATGTGAAAGATCTCTTTGGTGAAAACTAAAGCTTGAGAAAAGATTTTGAGGAAGCTAGTAGAAAATGGGAAGATTCCCCCATGATCTTGGATTGGTAGAGCTAAGAATGTGAAAATCATCATTTTACTAAAGGCAACATACAGATTCAATGCAATACCAATCAAAATCCTCTAAAACGTCTTTTCAGAGATAGAAAAATTACTGTGAACATTAGTTTAATATAATGTGTGCTACTATGTGTTTTAACTTGCATATCTTTCCAAACTCAATTTCAATTTTTTTCAAAAACAAATTAATAATCGTAGAGACAAGTAAAGTGTTATTAATTTCCATGGACAGTCTTTAAACTTCCTGTGTTTTAGTTTTATTTCACTATTTCTTTTAATAAATCATCTTGATAAAAGTGGCAATGGTGATAAATATGTCCACAATAAACAGTGATATTTACCTAGTTCTAGGCAATATTGAAATTTATAAAATAGTAAGTCATTTTACCTCCCCATTCTTTTTGATAAGTTCCATTTTAAGTACTGAAGAAAACACTAAGAATCAGTTTATTTGAGTTTGCATTAACTTATGTTATTAAATAAAACTCTGAAATCTACTTTATTGGGTCATTTTTATATCTTGACCCTATTAAATTCCTGTGTCTGTCATTCTTTAAGTGAGACGTGCCTTCTCCCTTTGAACAGCATATGTTGTTTTATCTTATAAGCCAATTGAATGAAATGCATTTTATTATTGTAAACACAGTATTCAGACTCTGTAACACACATGCATGAAATGTTTATTATATTAGTTTGGATAAGTAGCTGTAAAATGTCCAAAGGTCTTGGAGAGTTTGACCTTAACTATAAATCTCAGAACAAGAAATGAGCAGACCCGGCAGTTAGAAATATTGGAATTCTCATGCATGTTCCCACCTTTGTGGCAGCTCGTGGGTTCAAGCATGCCTGATGGCAGTTAAGTTCATGGTGTTAATTGTGATTCTGTTCTGCATAAACAGAATATTCAAAATTTAGAAGGTTTAAAGTTTAGAGAGGTGATTGACAGAGGAGCAAAAGAGACTTACCATTTGTCAAAACACAATGGCAGGTACACAGACTAAAACCTGATATGAAGGGCATCTGCCAGGAAGCAAAATCACCTGAGTCAACTTGCCCCTTTTTTAAACTTAAAGGCTTTCCAAGAGGAAGCCTGTGGAATGGTTCAGTTTAAGAGTTTATGGACTTTTAAGAGTAAGAAATTTAATTTATATTTCCTCTTGTTTAATTAAAGGACTGAAGATGAATAAGCCCTAAACTCAATCATAGTATGAAGGAGTCACCTGGATGCCTTTAGGGGTGGCAAACAAGATTACTCACCTGAAAAAGGAATCAGTAGCTTCCTAATGCCCTCTGGCGGAGTCTAGCTAGACTCCTGAAATGAGGGATACACCATAGATTGCATAGTAAAAGTCTCATCAGGTACACACAAGAGCTTACAGAGCAATTGTTCATCTAATTCATTTGAAGACTCATTCTAAGAGTACATCAGGCTTATCTCTGTAATGCTTTAAACTGGCACCTGGGGTACGGGAAACAATTTTTTTTAAGGTGGATTTACATTAACTTGAATAGGAAGTAGACGTCATTGAAGATTAGCTTGTAAGAATATCTTCCTTTTTGCTACTATTCCTTTTAATGCATTTTCTTTTCATATTTTATTAAACATGAGCCTGCAGTAAAATACCTTTTGATCATTACTTATGCTTTTGAATACCTCAGCTCAGCTCATCTTCCCCCTAAGATTCCAGCCAGAGTTTTTCCTCACATGATGACAAAGTGAAATTGACATTGAAGACAGAGAAGCTGTCTTGTCTCATTTGCATGCAATTTTCCTGTACTTAAAACCAAAAGGGAATGGTCAGGAATGAGAGGAGTTCCTCATTATTTCTATAGGACACAAAAATGTCTACTTTTGGGGTGTTTGTACTACAGACAGTAGTGCAGTTTTTCTTTATATTTTTACAAGTTTACTTTGAATAGACTCTAGCGTGCATCTTAGCAAACTACCATAAACTATGTTTTCTTAGTACTGCTGGAAATGAACCCAATACTATGAATTTAATAAGCAATCATTCTATCATTCAGCTACACTTTCAGCCATTAAGTGACCACATTCAATTTTTTAAAAGATCTATATATTTTTTAATTCCTGAGAGATTTACTTACATGTATGTAAGTGTGCTTTGTGTGTGTGCCTGGTGCACACAAAAGCCACAAGAAGGGCCTGAGTCACTAGGGCTGGAGTGACAGATGATTGTGGACTGCCAATGTGGTTAGTGGCAACTGAAACCAGGTCCTCTTCCAGAGCAGCTTGTGCTCTTCCTGCTGAGCCAGCTCTCCAGCTCCAAGCTCCTGCTTTTAAATGAATTATTTAATAATATGGAATTTACATTTGCATTTCTAGAAACAAGGAAAGCAGAAGGATGGCTCAGTTGAGGTTTATTTATTTTTTATTTTAATACAAACCCAAATTAATGTGCAATTATCCATGAGGCAAATGTGGATTTCTTTTTATGCTAAACTACTAAAAAAGATTCACAGTATTTCAAAATGGATCTTTTGAATCAAAACCTAATATGTGAAGGAGTAGTGATTTCAGATTTATCATATATGCACTTATTTTCTTTAATGTTATTTCCCTTCATACTGTACATAACAAAAAACAAAGCCTTGAATTACAAAATTTCATTGATTAATTAGGTAGCCTGAACTTTGGAAGGTTTATGTTTATGTACTAAACTGGAAAGTTCTGCAGTACAGTTCAAAATGTTAAATATTAAATTCAGTGCTCTGATTCAGCATATTAAAACAATAATATGTGAAATCTTGGCAAAATGAAGAAAATTTTCTCAAATCAGCCAGAGGAGAGGTAGAGGGAGAAAGAAGGCGCAGGAGCAAGAGAAAAAGGGAGAGACAGAGACAGAGACAGAGAGACAAAGAGAGTCAGAGAGAGAGAGAGAGATGATGTTAGCCAATTACATAAAGAACAAAATTACGAAAGAATTTGTCTTTTAAATTAGATCCTAAAATATTATTAGCTTTGCGCTAAATATGTAGGAAATTGTTAAATTTGCCTATAACATCTGGCATTAAGTTCTTTTCTCAAGACAGCCTCTACGACAAAAATCTATTTAAAATTACTTGGTGGTTAGTTTTTCTCTGTTGTATTTTAAAAACTGAGCAGGTTTCTTACTAAGGTTATTTTTTTTTACATTGATAATGTATTTGAATTTAAGTTCACGGGGACAAAGAATGCAGGACAAAAAAGAAAACAGATGGTGTGAAAGGCACTTAGTGCAAATCTGTCTCGTTTTAAAATGAAGGATTGTGGGAGTATTCCAGATCAGTTGGTGAGAAGTTATTTTAAAATATGGATAATAAGAAGAATTTTAAACATGTCTTTCTTTAATTCATATTTTCTGTACATACACATAATTGCACTCACAATATAGACATTAAGTATAGAGACTTCCATTTCTTTAGTTTCATAAATCTGGGAAGCAAGGCAGTAAAAAGATCCCACCATAGAGTATAAATTTAGGATTATGGGCATCTGAGTTCAACCCTTCCCCCAGTTACATGATCTTGGCAATTTTCTTAACTTTAACCATTCTCTTTCTCCTCTGCATATAAAGAATAATTAAAACAATTCATATAAAGTGCTTAACCATTTCTGGGGACACATTTAGCACTGAATAAGCATCATTTCACATTTAAAGTCTGATATTTCATGCTGGCTCAGTGTAGAAGGAAATGCAACCGTGGTGTATAGCATAAAGAATAAGATGAATCAGCAGCTAACAAAGAGACATCTTTTATTCTTACTTCCTGTGCTTTTAATTCACAATGTTTAAAATGCAGTCTCATGAAATCTAGCCTCAGCTAAACTTCAGCTCACTATGTAGCCAATGACAAATTGAACTCCCAATATCCTTGCCTCCTATCGCATATACTGGGATCACGGGTGTATTCTACCCTCCCCTGGTTAAGGAAATTCAGTCAAAAAATAGGTACAAAGAATTCAATAATTTCTTAAAAATTCATCAATTATATTTCACTGTTTTATCTTTTCTAAGGCCAACAGAAAAATCTACCTTCAAGGTTTTTTTTGTTCCTTTTTTTGTTGTGATAAATATATATTGTTGTTCATTAAAGTATAACTATAAAGTAAACATTTGATACAAATTAAGATTTTTCTTTTAAAAATAACATCATTACAACTAATTTTAAATGTGTTTCTATCAATAATACTGAAGTAAAAATGTGACTTAACAGTCTCAGCTGGGTGGTGGTGGTGGTGGTGGCGGTGGCGGTGGCGGTGGCGCACACGCCTTTAATCCCAGCACTCGGGAGGCAGAGGCAGGTGGATCTCTGTGAGTTTTGAGGCCAGCCTGGTCTACAGAATGAGTTCGAGGAAAGGCACCAACGCTGCACAGAGAAACCCTGTCTCGGAAAAAATAAATAAATACATAAATAAATAAAAAAGACTTAACAGTCTCTTTTTCTTGGTTCTATTTAAATTAAAAGCATATTAAGAGATGAACGTGGCAAATAAATAGTTTAAGCATACGGGTTAGTGATAAAAATTATTTTATAGTTTTGGTGCTACTCAAAAACTAATGGTGTCAGCTCTTATGTGCCACTTAACTTCCATTCCAGTGAGTAGTTGCCCAAGGGTCTGTTAAAAGTAAGCCTTTAGGGTGACGGCGGTCTCTGCCCAAAGAGGGAAGATGGTGCTTGATGGGCCAGAGCAGATGGAACTGGAAGAGGGGAAGGCAGGCAGCGGACTCCCCCAGTATTATCTATCCAAGACTGAAGTACTCCAGTTGATTGTAAATGATAAGAGCCAGAATCTCCGGAGACTGCAGGCACAGAGGAATGAGCCAAACGCAAAAGTTCGCCTGTTGCGGGAGGAGCTGTAGCTGCTGCAGGAACAGGGCTCCTATGTTGGAGAAGTAGTTCGGGCCATGAAAAAGAAAGAAAAAAGTTTCGGTCAAGGTCCATCCTGAGGGCAAATTCATCGTTGATGTGGACAAGAACATTGGCATCAGTGATGTGACGCCCAGTTGCCGGGTTGCTCTAAGGAATGACAGCTACACTCTGCATAAGACCCTACCTAATAAGGTGGACCCTCTGGTGTCACTCATGATGGTGGAAAAGGTGCCAGACTCAACTTATGAGATGACTGGTGGTCTGGACAAGCAGATCAAGGAGATTAAAGAAGTGATCGAGCTGCCCGTGAAGCACCCTGAGCTTTTTGAAGCACTGGGTATTGCAAAACCAATGGGAGTGCTCCTGTATGGACCCCCAGGCACTGGGAAGAAGTTGTCGGCCTGCGCTGTGGCTCATCATATGGACTGAACCTCTTTATTCATGGCTCTGAACTGGTACAGAAATTTATCAGGGAAGGGGCAAGGATGGCGAGGGAGCTGTTTGTCATGGCATGAGAACATGCTCCATCTATCATCTTCATGGATGAGATTGACTCTATTGGCTCTTTCTGGCGGGGACAGTGAAGCGCAGTGCACAATGCTGGAACTGCTCAACCAGCTGGATGGCTTTGAGGCCACCAGAAATATCAAGGTCATCATGGCTACAAACAGGATTGATATCCTGGACTCTGCCCTGCTTCGTCCTGGGAGGATCGATAGAAAAATTGAATTCCCACCTCCCAATGAGGAGGCCCGGCTGGACATTTTGAAAATCCACTCTCGGAAAATGAACTTGACCAGAGGGATCAACCTGAGAAAAATTGCTGAATTGATGCCAGGAGCTTCAGGGGCTGAAGTGAAGGGTGTGTACACAGAAGCCGGCGTGTATGCTCTGCAGGAGCGACGTGTCCATGTTACTCAGGAGGATTTTGAGATGGCAGTAGCTAAGTTCATGCAAAAAGACAGTGAGAAAAATATGTCCATCAAGAAGCTATGAAAATGAGGATCCGTCCTTTGTGTGGATCCCTCCAATAAAGGTCTGTGCGGTAAACTCTCAAAAAAAAAAAAAAAAAAAAAAAAAAAAAAAAAAAAAAAAAAAAAGGTAAGCCTTTAAATTCACATATTGTGAGCCAGGAAGTGGTTGCACACGCCTTTAATCCCAGCAATTGGGAGGCAGAGCCAGGTGGATCTGTGTGAGTTTGAGGCCAGCATTGTCTACAGAGCCAGATCCAGGACAGGCACCAAAATTACACAGAGAAACTCTGTCTCAAAATAAATAAATAAATAAATAAATAAATAAATAAATCAATCAATCAATCAATCAATCAATCAATCAATCAATCACATATTGCTTTGGGTGACGGGGTGCTTTGTGCAATAATTACACTTCTTTAGAGACTCAGATGACTGACTGACTGATAAGGAAGATGTAAGAGGTCTGAACACCTAAGTGTGATGGAGAATATCTTTGAAGGAACATTTTAGGCAGCACTTTGGGTACGGGACCATGACAACTCCCCTCCCTGCATCCACTCCACAGCCCATGCCTTCATTTCTATTGCATTAATTCCGAGAGTCCTTAAAAAAGTACTACCCACACTCGAGCTTATTTTCCTTACTTTTTCTTTACTTCCTGGAAAAGCCAATTGTGAAAATAATAATAATGGTGTATTATACATAATCTACTCTGCTGTGGAATGTCCTTCTATACACTGTGAATATGTACTACTCTGATTGGTTGATAGAATGCTGATTGGGCAGTAGCAGACAGGAAGTATAGGTAGGGCAACCTCAAGACCCAGATTTACCAATTTTGGGTATATACCCAAAAGATGCTCAATCATACCACAAGAACATTTTCTCAACTATGTTCATAACAGATTAATTTATATTAGCCAGATGCCAGAACAACCTAGATGTCCCTCAAATGAGGAATGATAAAGAAAATGTGGTACATTTACACAATGGAGTATTACGGAGTATTACTCATCTGTTAAATAACAATGACAAAACATCATTAAATTTGAAGATGGATGTATGGAACTAGAAAAGATCATTCTGAGTGAAGTAACCCAGACCCAGAAAGACAAACATGGTATGTGTTCACTTACAAGTGGATATTATTTGTAAAGTAAAGGAGAATCATACTAGACTCCACAGACCCAGAGAATTTAGGTAACAGTGAGAACTCAAGCAGGAATGCTTGGATGTATCTGGAAACGGAGATATAAGATATGTCATGTGTGGACTGGGGGCAGGTAGGAATGGGAAAAGAGGGATCAGGTTAGGGTGATAGAGTGGGACAGTACAGAAAGACATGACTAGAAAAGGGGTGGGCATTTTAGGGGTCAGATAGAAACCTGGTGCAAGGGAAATTCCCAAGAACCTGCAAGGATGATCCCAGCTAAATCTCCAAGCAAAAGCAGATGTGTAGCCTGAACTGGCCATTTCCTGTGACCAGGCAAGAATTTTAGTGGAGGCACTGGGACCAACCCAGCCAAATATACTTTAACCTACAATCTGTCCTTCTTATGAGATGTGCTTGGGTAAGGGTGGCACCAAGATTGTGTGAGTGGCCAACCAATGACTGGTCCAGCCTGAGACCTATGCCAGTAGAGTGAGCTCATCTCTGAAACTGCGTGTAAGGCCAGTACTTGGAAGCTGGATGGTCCAGAGACATAGGATAGAACCAAACACCACCAGAGAAAAAAAATAATGTCAACATATAATGATGCCTAGTAATATTCTACTATAATCATAAATTTATGCCTACCTTATTTGAGATCAGAGAGGCTTCATCCAGTAACTGATAGAAACAGATGCATAGACTCACAAACATTAGGCAGAGCTTGGAAAACCTTGCTCAAGAGATGGAGGAAGGATTGTAGAAATCAGAGGTGTCAAAAGCATCACACAAAACCCACAGGACCCATGAGCCTGGGTTCGTGGGACTGATGTAGGGTAGATCCTCTACATATATGTGACAGTTGTGTACCTTGGTCTTCTTGTGGGACTCCTAAAAGTAGGAGCTTTGTCCGGCTTTTGGAAACCTATCCCTTATACTATGTTGCCTAAGAGGTTCTTAGTCCTGCTGTAACTCGATATGCCATGTTTTGTTGATGTCCATGGGATGCCTGCCCTTTTCTGAACAGAAATGGAGGGAGAGTGGATGGAGGACAGAGGAAAGGGTGGAGAGGGCATGGAAAGAGAGGAAGTAGGAGAAACTGTGGTTGGGATGTAAATAAATAAATAAATTTAATAGAAAGGATATATTCTAATAGAATGAAATGTTAAAAGAAAATATTTTATAAGACAGAATATCTACTACATTTTTAAAAATGTGCTTTTTGTCTATCTCATCTTCTAGCAGTCATTTTTATTTTGATATGGCTGGTAAGTATGAGCTTTCCCTGTCCTAAGCACTGTATACTCTCTGAAGCACTTGATTGTACTAGCTCTTACTAGCTAAGGAAAATGCAAGATTCAAAAACGTGATGCCTGGATCTTATAAGAGGCTTTTCATGTTAGCTTTAAGGTAAAATTAAGTAAATGGAAGTCTGGTACCATATGTATTTTTTTGGATAATTATCAAGTGCCATCAATCTTCCACTTCAAAATCAATGGCAAGATAAATAATAAAAACTACTTATATTTATGTCTATGGATAAAAACTTACAAGTAAAATAAAAAATAAGTTGTCTAAAACCAACCAAATTGATACATGAGTAACACTGAAATCAACTGATATATTCATAAGTAATAAATTTCTCATTAAAATGTAGCCAGGCGATGGTGGCACACGCCTTTAATCCCAGCACTCGGGAGGCAGGCGGATCTTTGTGAGTTCAAGGCCAGCCTGGTCTACAGAGCGAGATGCGAGATCCAGGAAAGGCACAAAGCTACGCAGAGAAACCCTGTCTCGAAAAACCAAAAAAAAAAAAAAAAAAAAAAAAAGTTACAAAATATATCTTCAAAAGTGTTTAATTTGGCAAGAGACAAAACACTAAATAATATATACCAAAACATCACACAAATAATTTCATATAATGTTACCCTCAGAAAGTTTTCCCAATATAGATAACTGAATTCTGAAAAAAATGACCCTCTTCATTTTATACCCATGTAAATGTGTAATTGTAAGACTCTGAATGAAATAAAAATGTTTTAAAGAAAATTTATAAATAAATTCTGCCATTGTGTACTAACATTTAGTTTATATCTAGATATGTAATATGTATAAAATGGTTAAACTTGAAAGAAAAAAGCTTGGAATCTTTTAACCTTAATAATATTGTTGACTGTAGTTCTGAATTTTTATATGAATATTTAAATCTCACAAAACTTGGTAGGTTAAAATCTTAAAATAATGTACTATAAAGAAAAGAAAGAAGGGGAGGGGAAGAATGGAAAGGAAGAGGAAGGGTCAGGAGAAGAGGGAAGAAAAGGAAGGGGAGGAGAGGGGGGTAGGAAGAGGAGGGGAAGGGTGGAGATAGGAGAAAGGGAGGGGTCCTTTGGCTCAGTCTTTAGATAAAAGGTGAGATCACTTCTGTGATCTTCAAATTAAAATTCTTTAATATCTTACAATAGTTTCCTTGGATAATCTTGAAGATCTTATATATTTATTTTAGTATAATGATTCTCTTTTTATGAGATAAGGTATTGATATGTAGCAAAAGCTGGTCTTGATACATCCTCTCAGGAGAGATGCGATTTCATATTTGAGTAGCTATATTATGTGTTCATTTTGATACCTCTTTATATATCTGTGTTATCACGAAATTCTATACATATTCTCACTAAAACATGCCTCTGTAAGTTGATTCCATATGTATAACTGAAAATCCTCTAAAGAAAGGCAAGAGTAATTCATTTCTGATTTCTAAAAGAGGGCTCTCACACACTGGTTTTAAAAGGCTTTTATGTGCAGAGGGGTTGGAGAGAGAAGGAAGGAGGTAAGAAAGGAAGGTAGGAAATAGAGAGCACCATCAGTAACCAAAATTGTTACTGAGTAGAATGATGTATATTTGCTTTCAATGAATTTTCTGTATGAAAATTATATACTTCAGATAGTACTCTTGCATTTTATGCACTAACTTTTATGATGATCTTGCATCTATCAAATGACAAAAATATGTGAAGACTTTAAATTACAGTTTCTATTATGGCACAGTTTTGATATATGAAGATTACTCATTTAAGAGCAGTGCTAGCAAATGGAAAAAATATCAACAATCATTTCCTTTGTTGGATTCTGTGTCAAAATTTAAATATTCCAATGTAATTTTCTTCCTCAAATATTTTCTGGAAGAAAAAATAAACTCAATTCTATTTGCAATAGTCTGACACTAAGCACCCTTACATTTCTTTCTTTTCTCTCTCTATCACACACAAACATGCACACTAATACCTATATATACATATTTACAGGGACATATAATCACACATACTCATACACAGAGAAATACATATAGACGAACACATGAGCCCATAAAATACAAACAAATTAACACACATATACACTAATACACACATATTCATACACATATCCTACAGATGCACACAAATATAAATAATACACATACACAAATATACATACAAAAACAGGTACACATAGAGATACACAAACACATTAACACAAACTTACATATGCACATATAAAACACACATACACACATATGTGTAAGCACGCAAACACTCATATACACAAACATGCACATCAAAACACATGCATCTATTCACACTTCTATCCAGGAATCCATACACATAAATACACACATAAGCATTTTCACACACACACACACACACACACACACACACACACACACACACACGCACCTATACAAACATACATATACAGAAGCATACAGACAGATTTATATATACATGCAGATATCCACACATAAATACACATGTTCCAACAAAGGCATACATAAAGCTGTACTCATACATGTTCATGTATACATACACAGATACTCATACAGACACAGTGACATGTAAACACAGGATCATGAATGCATTCCAGATTCATTGTTTACTACTTTAACCTCTTCATGTCAGTTATAGATAGAGTCTATTCTGTAAAAATAAAATAAAATTAATTCAAATATTTCTTCATTTTTCTTTTTTGAGAGACAGTCTCCTTATGTGGTCCCAGAATAATGTCCAAAATACAATCTTCCTAATGCAGTAAATTGCACTGGGACTACAGGTGCCTGTCAGTCTCTGCGAGTTCATGTGAGCTTTGATCATGTCGGTTTGGAGGCTCTTATTTTCTTGGTGTTTTCTATATACCCTGGCTCATACCTTCTTTCTGCTTCCTCTTCCACACTCTTCCCTGAGCTATGAGGGGAAGAATTTGAAGGAGGCATCCTGTTTAAGCTCAGTGTTCCAAGATATCTCACTCTCTGCATGTTGTCTTGCTGTGGTGTGTGTATTTCTTTCTACCATCTGCAAGAGGAAGCTTCTCTGATGATGACTGATCAAGGCCCCAATTTGAGTGTAGCTAAATATCATTAGTAGTCTTCTTATTGGTATTTTTTTTTTATTTTGTTAGACTACTTTTATCTGGTTTTCTCCTAGGTCCCTAGGCTATCTGGTCTCAGATTCTTGGTCACCCAAGCAATGTTGGGTATGGATTCCAGAGGGTGCAATTAGTGGGCCTCTGATTCTTGTGCTTTCTCTTGGGCTCTCTTCCTTCTGTTTGTATCATCTAAATTTGATATGATAGTTCTTATTTTGTCTTACTATATTTTATATTGTTACATTTTAAAAATGATTGAATGAATGAATGAATGAATGAATGAATGAATGAATGAATGAATGAATGAATGAAAACCTATCCATTAGGGTAAAGGTTACACCTAAACTGTCCTTTATACCCACTTTGAGAGGGAAATAACAGTTTTATCCAATGGAGGAAAACTGGACTTATCAAGCACTCCTGGGCAGACCTCATGTTCAGGAGCAGTTGGTCAGCATATTACAGACTGGGACTCAACAGTTTTTTCTGTGTTTTAATTTGTTTACATTTTAGATGGATCCTTGTTTTGTTTTGTTTTGTTTTTTTCCTTTTTCCTTTTGTATGTTATTTTATTTTGATTTTTTTGTTTTGGTTTTATTGTTGTATTTTTTTGCATTTTGAGAAAGAACTTAAAATTGGGTGGTTAGGGAGGGTGAGAAGATCCAGAAGTAATTGGGGGAGGGAAAGAATAGGATCAAAATAAATTTGAAATTTGTTTTAAATAATAAAAATATACTAAAAAGAAAACAAAAGGATAAAATTTGGAAGGTTCTTTTTGTCTGATGCATCAAGAATTACTCAGTAGTTTATTCTCCTACTTAACTTCAGGTAGAAACATGTTAGTAGAGAAGGAAATATACTATGAGTTGAAAGTATTTCTTCTTTATTTTTAAAAAAATATTTGTTAGTCTTCGACAATTTTACACATTGTTCTTTAAGTATGTTCACCCCCATCTCCTGACAGAACTACCCTGCCTTCACTATTCTCCTGTGGTTGATATATTGTGCACCCCAAGAAATTTATCTGGGGGTCAGAGAACAGAACAGCCTCTATATTAAACATAGGGTTTAGGCAGTGGTAGCACACACCTTTAATCCCACCATTCTGGGGGCAGAGATCCATCTGGATCTCCGTGAATTCAAGGCCACACTCTAAACAGTCAGGCATGGTGACACATACCTTTAATCCCAGCACTTGAGATCTCATGTCTTGTTTGGGAAAGACACATGTCTTTAATCCCAGGAAGTAATGGCAGGAAGCAGAAAGGAATATAAGGTATGAGGACCAGGAACTAGCGGCTTTTAAGCTTTTAAGGTCTTTTAGCAGCAGTTCAGCTGAGATCCACTTTGGGTGAGGACTCTGAAGCTTCCAGTCTGAGGAAACAGGATTGGTTGAGGACTTGTGGTGAGGTTGGCTGTGGCTTGTTCCATCTCTCTGATGTTTCAGAATTTACACCATTACTTGGCCCCAAGTTTTTTATTTAATAAGTCCTTTTAAGATTCGTGTTACATTCATCCAACTTCCTTTCTTCTCTTCTCAACCATAAAAGTCCCATTTATGCTGCTCATATTCTCTTGGGTGTGGGGCCATCCACTAGAATGTGGTTAGCCTACAAGTAGTGAATCTCTTACAAGATGACTCTCCCTTTTCAAGAAACTGTCAATTTTGAATAGTTCCTCAGGGAGAGGTGGGTTTTTGTGACTGGTACTCTGTACTAAAATAAATAAGCAGAATAGGTTAAAAATGCAAAACATGAAAATGTGTATTACACTATTGCAGAAGTTTTCAACTAACATACACATATTAATATTTTAAATCACAACAAAATAAGACTACATTAAGAGGGACCTTTAAAATTAAATATGAGTTATAGATTGCTCATTGGTTAAGAACTTTTATTACTCATATAGAGGGCTGGAGCTTGGGACTCAGCAATTAGGTCAGACATTTCACAGCTGTTTGTCACTCCAGATCCAGGGATGTGGTGCCTACTTCTGACTCTTTCAAATGCACACATACAAACACACAAAGATAAAAATGAAATAATGTTATCAAACATTTAGTTATCAAGAAATTTAATGAGGTATAGATGAACTGTAGATTTAACCAACTGTCTTATTAAATAAGAAAAACAGAGCCAATGTAAAGATAAAAGCCCAAGAGGTCAGAGCTAAGAGCCTTACCCGCCTGCTTCAGCTAGCCTCTTCAGCCAAGAGGAATCTCTGAAAAGGAGCTACTTCCTGTGTGTTTGTCTTTATAAAGACTTCTTGTTCTGCCTTCTCATTGGTTGTAAACCCAACCACATGACTGTCTCGTCACTGCCTGTCTATAGGTCACTCCAGGTCTTCTATGGTTGGTATTGAGATTAAAGGCGTGTGTCTCCAATGCTGGCTGTATACTTGAACACACAGAGATCTACCTAGTTTTGCCTACCAAGTGCTGGGATTAAAGGCATGCGCCTCCTTCAGCAAATCCTACCAGTGTGCACCACCACAACCAGCTTTCGCTATGGCTTTTATCTTTACATTGTCTCTGTGTTTCTTATTTAATAAGACAGCTGGTTACATCTACAATGAACTAGTAAGGAAAAGAGGAATTTGTGATCTTTTTCTAAATGTGATTTCAGAACTCAAAAGGAAGATATAGCCTTAAAAATTAAATAAATATAAATCATGTGTTTCAGTTAGGGTTTATTATTGCTGTTAAAGAGACACCATGACCACAGCATCTCTTATAAAGAAAACACTTAATTAGGATGGCTTGCTTACAGTTTCAGAGGTCAGTCCATCATGATGGTGGAGGATGGCTACATGCAGGCAGGCATGGTGGTGGAGAAATAGCCCAGTGTCCTATGTCTTGCAGACAACGGGACGTCAGATGACTAACTGGGCTGTATCCTGCACATAAGAAACCTCAAAGTCCACCCCCTCAGTGACACACTTCCTCTAACAAGACTATACCCATTCCTACAAAGCCACACTTCCTAATAATGCCACATCCTATGAAATTATAGGGACCAAATACATTCAAACTACCACATCATGTAATTAAAAGGATCTGCTTTATGAGGCTGATGATTTTCAAAAATCCATAGCAAATAAGTCATTATTTAATACACATTTTTTTGCCTTCCTAGAAAAATATTTGGCATAAATAAACACACAATACTCCATGGACAGCAAACTCATACATATTGTTTACAAACACATTTCTTTTATTATGCTCTCCTGTGTTTTTGTTCAGCATGGTTTTGTAGAATATTATCTTAACTAAACAAATATGTGGTACATTTATTTATGCTGTGGAATATTACTTTAACTGTGCAAAGATGTGTTACATTTAATTCACCTTGCCTGCCTAAGGTACCTGATTGGTCTAATAAAAAGCTGAGTGGCCAATAGGTAGGCAGAGAAAGGATAGATATATATGACAGGCAGAGAGAAGAAATGGGAAGAGAAATCTAGGCTAAAGGAGAAGAAGAAGAAGAAAAAAAAATGAGGGAGATGCCCAGGGCAAGAAGCCCAGCACCACAGTCAAAGTAAGATGTACAGAAGGAAGAAAGTTAAAAAGCCCTGAGGCTAAAGGTAAAGAGACACAGGTTAATTTAAGATAAAACAGGTAGCCAGAAATGAGCCTAAGCTAGACCAAACATTCAAAACTAATAAGGAATCTCCATGTCATGATTTGTGAGCTGGTTGGTGGCTAAAAGAAAAAGCCTGGTACAGCATGCTCTTACATTTACAAAATCTACTATAAAGTTTCCCAGTAGGTCCTGTCAACTCTGATTGACTCTACATCTTACTACAGAGATACTTGCTCATAGACTGTCATTGATTCTCTTGTCCATCAACTGGTGAATGCGTAAAAAAAAAAAGTGCTACATTTATACAATGAAATGTTACTCAGCTTTTAAGAAAATGAAGTTATAGCTGGGTAGTAGTGACTCACACCTTTATTCCCAGCACTCAGCAGGCAGAGCCAGGAGGATCTCTGTGAATTCGAGCTCAGCCTGGTCTACAGAGTGAGATCTAGGACAGGCATCAAAAACTACATGGGGGGACCCTATCTCGAAAAACCAAAAAAAAAAAAAAAACAAAGAAAAGAAAATGGAAGTTATGATATTTGTAGATAAACGGATGGAGCTAGAAAGGTTTATCCTGGGTTTGGTAATCCAGACCCAGAAAGACAAACTTAGCATCTTTTCTCTTATATATTGAGGTTAGCTTTTAATCTTAAGTTATGTGTGTTTCATTTAGCACATCTGCAGAAGTTACAGAGCTGGAACGGATCAAGAAGTGTAAGAGGAAAAAAAAATCTCTTAAAGAAGGAGAAATATAATATAGTGTCATAAAGGAGTGACTAGAATAAGGAAGATTAAATTGGAAAGAGGACAGCAGGGCAGAGTAAATGGGAAATCTGGAGAGGGGCAAGAAACACTAAAGGACGTTTGAAAAGCCATATGAAAACTTACTATTGAAGAAACTTCCATGTGTCTGTCTGTCGGTCTGCCTGCCTGTCTGTCTGTCTATGTATATGCATCACGTATGGATATTTTTCCATGTTCTATGGATTTGTATACATTTAATCATATAGTATGTTGACTTTTGGCTTTGGTTTGTTTTTCACACATAATGCCCATGTCAGTACTTAGAATGTTTTTCTTCCTGCCCAAGGTTGCATGGTTGTTCACGCCTATGTGTTTCCATGAAAGATACTGTTATTTTTTTGACAGAATTTGAACACTTTGGGTATTGCTTCAATTTACAGATTAATAAAACATGTGTTCTTCTATAATTCCTAGAGATACGTGGAAGATTCCCAACTGTTGCAGACACCTGTCAGTAGTGTGGATTATAAATCTTCTTTGTAAATCTGTAATATTTGTATTTAGTGTTAAATAGTATTGCATTTCCGGTTTCCCTTGTATTTCCCTGTAACCAATAATACCAAATGTACATAAAATATCTACTATACATGCTGTTTAAGTTTCTGCTTTGTCCTTTTAACTAAGTTTCTTTGAAGAGTATACTTTGGTTGAACTCTAACAGTAGTTCATTTAATTCCCCAACACAT
>CABHPR010147807.1:0-30617 GCA_902168415.1 Peromyscus melanophrys | reverse complement strand
CAAATGTCTTTCTGCAGTTAAAATTCCCAAAGACCACACAATCCAGATTTTATATGTAATGTAATATCCATCTTTATGTGGATTATTTTTTATTACCCTTACTGTCTCTTTAAAAACTTTATTTTTTAAAACTATTTGTTTATATTACTGTTTATATTCATTCTTCTCTCTTCCAAGCCTATGTACATTTTTACACATAATATAAACCACTTAAAGTCTTATTCCATCTGAATCTGTCTTATTGTGTAACTAATGCTTTAAACTGCAGTGGTTAGAACTGAAGCAGAAGTCTTGGCTGTTAGCTCTGCCCAATTTTACCTTTCAACGTGGTGGAGGTAATTCACGACCAGCTCTGGGAGCCATAGTGGATCTATGCTTCTATCCAAGCAGAAACATCTTTTTTTTCTTTTTTCTTTTTTTTTTTTTTTAATCAGCAAAAGCTAAATCCACCACATAGCACCAGCATAATGTGCGGCTTAGAGACACCTCATTACCGCCATACTGCAGGTCAACCTCACATGCCACAAACCTGCCATATAGTAGCCCAAGCATGTAGGCTACAGCTAACTTGAGAGAGACAAGAAGGAAGCTGTTTTAGCTCCGTTTTAGAATCTTCTTTCTCAGGTTTTAGGTGGAAACTCAAGCCATTGGGCGCCATTTGTAGCTATAGTTTTCCTGGTCCTGCCCGGCCCACAGTCAGGACAAATCTCTTTCACCTGCCAGTCCCACAGCTGCTCAGACCCAACCAAGTAAACACACAGAGACTTATATTACTTATAAATTGTATGGCCATGGCAGAATTCCGTTATTTGTTCTTATATCTTAAATTAACCCATTTCTATTAATCTATAAGTTGCCACATAGCTTGTGGCTTACCAGTATCTTAACATCTGCTTCTCATCGTGGTGGCTGGCAGTGTCTCTCTGCCTCAGCCTTCCACTTCCCAGAATTCTCCTCTTATCTTGTCCAGCCTATACTTCCGGCCTGGCTACTGACCAATCAGTACTTTATTTATCTATCAATCATCCACAGCAGTTCATCATTGGATAAAGTAAGGATAGAAACACACAGAACAGAAACCTGGAGGCAGGAGCTGATACAGAGGCCATGGTGAGATTCTGTTTACTGGTTTGCTCCCTATGGCTTGCGAAGCCTGCTTTCTTATAGAACCCAGGACCAGCAGCCCAGCAATGGTACCACCCACAGTGGGCTGGGCCCTCCCCATCAATCACTAATTAAGAAGGTGTCCTATAGGCTTGCCTACAGCCTGATCTTATGGAGGCATTTTCTTCATTGAAGTTTCTTCCTTTCAGATGACTTTAGCTTCTGTCAAGTTGACATGAAACTATCCAGGACAATATCTGAGTGCTAAACCAATCTAGAGTTATAGATATGCTGATTTATAGGACAGATTGATACTGAGTCCATTTAATAGAAGAACAGTAGGATTTTCTTCCCTGGGGATTATGACTTCCAGGCATGGATTCTTGGTCATATTTACAGTACTAGGCAAATGTTACTCTTCAAAATTGGTGCCATTTTCACACCATGAGCTATCTCACAATATCAGTCATCATTGTAGCTTACTGTGTTCATAACCGGGTAAATCTGTTGATGACTTTTCTCCTCCAGCAACATGCATAGAATCTCCCACTACTATGAAAGCTAGTCAACAGGTCAGTACAATTTTTGTTTTTATGCAACCAGTGTATGTGATGTTTCAGAAATGGGGTCTTAGTGTAAAGTTCTTGCCATAATACCTTACCACAAAATTCTTAGGGACAAATAAGAGCAATGGTAACAGCCTAAAATCTGGGGTCTCCAGGATACACATGCGCAGGGTAATAAACCAATGTTTCCAGGTAATAAGACAGAGAGACAGAAAAACTATACTCATGAACTCATAGCAGCTATGGCTGCCTGCACTAAAACAACACAAGATGAAACCAGTAAACATTCCAGTCAGGAATAGGAAGAGACTCAGGAGCCCCAACCCATTGAGGAAATACTCAGAGTTGACAGCTTCTCAGAGAGACACTGCCAGGATTATTGAATGATATGGTCCCAGGTAAGTTGACCATACTTCAGTGTTAGAGCCTATACTCATGAGTATACAGACATCATAAAATGGACTAGGTTATTTTTTAAAAACTGAAAAAGACACAAAATTGGGAGAAGAGGTTTAGGCTTTGTAGGTAAATCTGATCAAAATATATAATATGCATATATAAAATCCTCAGAATTTAACACAAATATTTGTAATCTGATAAAGGGATACTGATAACTACTCTAATGTGTGAACATGAGGCTTTGTATTTTGCCCACCTTACATTCACATGTAAAGCTACAGTTCAGGATCCATACTCTTTCCTGTTAAGAAATGGGGTCTTCATCGTGTATAACTAAATACTTGAATAACTGTGGTGCTTATAATACTTATAATGGTATCAGTGATAATGAAAGCTGTTACACAGATTGATAATAAAGTAAAAACTTGAGTGATTTTGTTTGATTTCACTTTGGGCCAATATCAATCGGGCTCTAAAAGTGAGTTAAATTGAATTGAATTGTACTGAGCTGCAGTCTATGCTACTTAAACATCCACTTGCAGCTTTAATCTCCCCACTAGTTCTTAATTACAACTAGAACTCAAATATTCAAAGATTCTTGGATCACTGCACATATAAATTACCACTCACTCAAATATTAACTGTGTTTATTCAATGATCAGCATAGTGGTTTTTCAAACAAAAGTTTCAAGAACTTTCATTGAAAATGAAGAAAAAGAATAGAAGCTCTTACATATAATTATTCTCTCACATTCTGGGGAATAAAATATTACATGATTCATAGATAGATCAATTGTTATTCTTATGTTATTTCTCTGTTCTGTAAGATTTTTTTAAATGTAGGAACAATGTTTCAGAAAGAATAAGAATCCTTTGAAAATGATTCAAGACAGCCTGAGGCTAAATCCTTGACATTCATTTTCACTCAGAGGAAGGATTCTGACGGCAATATAAAGTAGGTTGTGCATGCTCAGAACTGATCTCAGATAGAAACGGTAGCATGAAGAGCCAATAAAGTGAACCAAAATGGGGTGGTTTTTTAGAAAACTAAATTTCCCTTGATATCTTTATAGGAAGAAATCCAAGGAGGTTTGTTAATCTATAATCTCTCAACAGCCAACTGTATCCAGGACCTTAGAGAGAATCTGCTTTTGTTACACTTGTCAGCACTGGACAGAAGAATAAATTCTTTTTATTTTCTATTAATCAGTAATGTAGCGAAGCAGAGCATGTGCAGAATCCTTGAGAATAATCCACATTTTTGCCATTGAAATGAAGAAAACCAAAGTTGTGTGTGTGTGTGTGTGTGTGTGTGTGTGTGTGTGTGTGTGTGTGTGTAAGAATATTCTTCTTATAGCTGAACCCAGCTATACCTTGCCAGGATTCTATCAAATGTTTGTTATATAGCTCCATCAGAAAGAACTGGAAGAAAAACCTTGTTTGAGTCTAATTTTCAGTCTCTCCCAAAAAAATAGTGAGTTTTTGTGTATATTAATTATTTGGAGATATATTAGGAAATATTTTAAAAATATTTTTTACTGGCATGTTTCCTTCATTGAATGAGGTTTATTTTTAAAAAATGAACATTTAGATATATTTTTCCTTTCTTTTTTCAGGAGCTTAGGGAGATGTTTAAAAATGCTTAATATCAAGAAAAGGAAACAGATTTGGCAATGGGAAAGGTGAAGGTAAGAAGCGCATTAGGAGACAGAACTAGGGGCTTTCAATGTTATGGGAAGGAGTTTAGCTCAGGAGTTGCCATCAGCTGAAATCCAGGGCTGCTGAGAGCAGGCACTGGTCAAACTCGGTGTTTCTGAGAGAGAAGAATATAACTGTAAATAAGACACACACAGGCTCTGTGTCCACAAATCATGAATTGCCAATGATGGAAATCTCAGCCATGCTCTCTCTACCTCCTAAAGATATTTTGACCACTTTCTAAGTATTTATCTCTGTTTACTTTTTCTTTTCATACCCTAATAGTCAATTTCTTATTGGGAAGGTCCAATTTTAAGATTTACTATTTTTTTAATAAATGTATATATTCAAGAGTGTAAGGCACCTTTGTGTGGGTACAAATAGAGTTCAGAAGAGGGTATAGTAGAGTTACAAGCAGCTGCAAACTGCCCTATGTGACTGCTGGCAATTGAACTCAGGTCCTCTGGAAGAACAATATGTGCTCTCAACTACTAAATCATCTCTCTAGTCCTGTTTCAACTTTGTGTTTTATTTGTTGTTGTTTTAAATTTTTATGTGTCAAAGTTCTGCATACCTGTATATACGTGGGCTTTGTGCCCTTGGAGACCACAAGAGTGTTTTGGATCCACTGGCACTGGAGCTATGGATGCTTGTGAACCATCCTGTGTGTTTGGATAATGAGCCCAGGTCTTCTGAAAAAGCAACAAGTACTCCTAAGCACTTGGTCATTGTTTACCATTCTAGAGGTGGTGGGACCTGGACGCATGAGTCCTATAAATGAAGCAGACTAAAATCTCATGCAATACGCAACCTTATTCAGAACATTAGACAATTTATATTCTGATGGTTAAGAAGAGTCAAGTGAGACAAGCCACATGTGGCAAAAACACGTTTTTCAGAGGTATATAAACAAACAACAATAACCAGGCAATGAATAATTTGAAGTAAACTCATTCCCATCTGCTATACCTAGGAGGGGTACAAAAGTGAGTTCCAAGAAAAATGTCATGTTTTTAAAGAAACTATCAAAAGACCCTTGTCTTGTTCTCCTAGAGAGTCCACAAGCGCTCAGAATCTCATCACAGGAATCCATTCTTAGACCTTGTTCCGAAGGTGATCTCTGCTGTTTCTCTTCCATGTTCTAAATGAATTTTAGCTATGAAAGTTTTCTTAAAACCCTCTCTTCTGCCTAGTATTTTTAATTTCCATAAGAAATACCACATGGATGGAGCACTGTTTAAGATTTATTTCTGAGTGTTCATTTGTATAGTATATTAATTATGTAAAAACACTTTATAAATTTAGTGAAGAGAATTTTAATACATATATATATATATATGCTTCATGTTAACTACTTGCCCAAACCCCATCTTGGAGTTATCCATCTCATTGAACCCAACTCATCTTTGTTTTTTTCCCTTTGTGTGATGGCAATAATATTCTCAGGGACACCATGGCCTGTTGGATGGCTTTCTTCTATCTATAGAAAATAAATCTCTTAAATGTGACATTTTGATTATATTATATTCTTGCTTTTCTTGTTATCTTCAAATCATTTACTTCTCTTCTGAAAGCCAATGTCTATAGATGAGTGTCTCTCCTTGCCCAATGGTATCTCTTCTCCATAATTTAAGATTGCATTTCCCTGCAGCATCTGTGGGCCTGAAGCCTTTCTCTGCCCTGCCCGGTCCCATAGTCCCGAATCTGCTTTTAAATTAATCACTCAAAGGCTCAATATTAATTACAAACTGTTTGGTCTATGGCTCAGGCTTATTGCTAGCTAGATATTACATCTTAAATTAACCCATTTCTACATTTTACCATGTGGCTGTGGTGTTACTAGTCTGCTGGCATCTTGTTCCTTGGGCAGCTGCATGGCGTCTGCCTTGAATCCGCCCTTCTTTCTCCCTATATTCAGTTTGACTTTTTAGCCTAGCTATATTCTGCCCTGTCAGAGGCCAAAGCAGCTTTATTCATCAACCAATGAGAGCAACACATATTTAAAATATATGGAAGGACATCCTACATGAAGCATGTTAATTCTTTTCTTCTCATATAACTCCTTTATCCTTCTATTTGCTCCCCACCCCCATTTTTCCATTCTTTCCCTGGTTATCTTAGCACAATTATCCTTTCATGAATCAAATGAGTCCTCATTTTTCCCAGTAATACAGTCATCTGATTGTGTGGCAATTAACCTACCCTTAGTGAGCATTTTTTCTGCATAATTAGTATTTAGAAGAAGTACTGGGCTACAGTAAGTGTTCAATAAATGAGTTTGAATTGAGGAAAACTATTGAGCAACATTAAAGACCATTTTTTATTTACAGAACATGCTGGGTATTGTCTTTTTATTTCTATCTTATTTTTCTTTACACTTTTACTTTATATTTGTTATGTTAACATATATTGAGACTATACATTAATTATTTTGTGATGCACTATGACTACCATTTTTACTTTACTTTTTATTATAGTTTCAACTTAATTTTTTCTATAACTCTTAGATTTTCAGTTCATGGTCAAATGAAAGAAAACAAGTTCAGACTGTTAAATTAGGATTTTACTTTCATGCAATTATAGACAGACTTCCCTTTCTGCCACCTGCCCTAAATAACATCATGGAGACCTTTTATTAATTATGAAAGCTTGGCTGTTAGCTTAGGCTTATATCAACTAGCTCTTATAACTTAAATTAACCCATTTATATTAGTCTACATTCTGTCATGTGGCATTACCTCTCTTTCATCTTGTACCTCCTATTTCCTCTCTCTCTCTGGCTGGCAACTCTGCCCTTCTTCTTTCCAGAGGCCTCTCTCTCCCTGGAAGTCCTGCCTAACGTCTATCTAGCTACTAGTCATTCAGCTTTTATTACAGTGATCACAGCAATATATGTTCACACAGTGTACACATATCACACAACACCCAATTTTAAATAAATGGTAGTTGAAAAAGAGCAATGAGTAGCTAAGATAATGAAGCAGCCTTTTCTTTTCTTTTTTATTTTATAATTAATTGAATTTTACATATCAGCCATGGATTCCCCTGTCCTCCCTCCTCCCGTCTTCCTCTGTCCTCCCCCCAATCAACCCCCATTCCCACCTCCTCCAGGACAAGGCCTTTTCAAATTAGTAGAACAAAAACAGAGACAAGAATAAGCTGGTCATTAAAATGTAAAGGTTCAATGTACCTTATAAAGTAATTTACCATGATGGAGAGAGAGAGAGAGAGAGAGAGAGAGAGAGAGAGAGAGAGAGAGAGGGAGAGGGAGAGGGAGAGGGAGAGGGAGAGGGAGAGAGAGAAAGCAGTGAAGATTCATTGAATAAAATGAATAATTTCATGTTTTTGGAGCAAGGCCATCTCTAATGATGGCCAGATTCAAAGTGTGGCCGCAGGGTCATGAAGGGATTAGAGAAAACCCTGAGCTAGTGAAGTCCTGAGTGCATGAGATTTTTGACATGAGCATACCTTATTGAGGACTCCAAGATCAATTGGCCCATGGTAAATTGGCAAAGCCATTATTGCCCATATGAGCCAGGCTCAAGAAGGTAGCAAAATTTTTCTCACTGGCTAGTATGAGTGCTTATTAACCATTGATCAGTGTGTGCAAGGACTAGCAAGTACAGATTCCTCCTCCAGGATGCTTATAGCCTGAGACATCTTACCTCCATAGATGTATTATGGAGAGTTTGCTAATCTTCACTGTAATAAACATGCTAATGTTCCAGGTTGCAGTGCTTAGAGAACCCCATCTTATCCCAGCCTCACTGTATATTTATTTGTCCATGTTATTAATTCAATCACTACTCCTAGGGAGGGATCTGGTACTCAAACTGCAAGGTTTGCAGTTGCGAAAGAGATTTGGAGTAGCATATTTATAAAATTCCTGAGGAATAAGGAGAAGCAATTAAAATCTCTGGGTGTCAATTTAATCTTGTGTTAGTAACTATTATAACAATATATGATCAAAATTTCTATTGATTCAAAGTCTATTTAAGTTTCAAAGTTTATATAAGATTCAAAGTCTATTTCCTTCAAAGCCATACATAATTATCCTAACTTCATGGCATCAGTCTACACTAGTCTCAAACTGTTCACTTAGCTTTATATTATTTTTGTTTTAAAATGACTGAAAAAATTAAAATTACTAATTTTGAACCATAATAATCATGTAAAATGCAAGCTTCATATCAGGTGCATTTTAGATTACAAGTCAATCACGCCAATTATTAAGATTATTAAACCCATTGCCCACACCTACAATCACCATGTGCCAATCCAGTGGAAAAGTTGCTATGATATCCACAAGGCCGAACGTTTTTGTTCCCTGATTCTTTACAAATATGGCCTTACCACTATTCTACCATACATCAAATTAGAAAGTCTAAGACTATTACTGTTGTGTCACATAAGTTTTGTGTTCACTAAATACAAAATGTGTAATAATTGCTTTTGCCAACATGCTTCAAGTTCCTAAGAGTCACCGGACATTCTGCAAGAGATGTGGCAAGCACCAACCCCACAAAGTGACATAGTATGAGAAAGGCAAGGGTTCTTTGTATGCCCAGGGAAAGTGGTGGTATGACAGGAAACAGGGTGGCTATGGTGGGCAGACTAAGCCGATTTTCTGCAAAAAGGCTAGAACCACGAAGAAGATTTTGTTGAGATTCGAGTGTGTTGAGCCCAACTGCAGATCTAAGAGGATGCTGGCCATTAAGAGGTGCAAGAACCTTTGAACTGGGAGGGGAGAAGAAGAGAAAGGGCCAAGTGATCCAGTTCGAAGCTGATCTTGTCATGAAGACAATAAAATCACGAGCTTTTACTCAAAAAAAGTGTAATAATTTTGATATTGGCCCCATTGTTTTTATTCTTAAGAAATACTATGAACAACATGTATTAGTGTTATGTTTTAGTTGGATTCTTGCATCTCAGGGCTATGGAGAAAGAACAATATTTGTTCTTAATTTTAGAGTTGGAAAATAGAGGTTGAGGGCAGGTAAGCAAATTACCCAAGGTGAACATTGAGAAAGTTGCATAGTTAGAAGTCAGAAACAATATTTTTCATCATAAATGTTTGCAGTTTCTTTTCATAGGTGACACTGGTTCCTACAAGTTGACTGACCTTGTTCTAAGATGACTCCCTGTTCCAGGGGCAATACTGCTCTACTGCTCCATGTGTGGCTAAACCAATTATGAACAGCACTTATTACACATAAATCAACTCTGAACTGTGTGTCACTTGTCAAATCAACCACAGTAATCAAAAAGGCTCTGTGAATGTCTTTTAAAGTTATCTAATTTTAAGAAACAAAGGCATTTACCTATTTTTAAAATTTATGACTATTTGATTGTTTTGTGATACATGTTGAATTTGATAGCATAATCTGGCAATGTTGACAAAATGTTTTAGAACACATAATTTGGAATTGCAATGGGATATTTTATAAATATTCCATCCTATCCTGCAATAATAAATTTATCAAAGAGAAATAACTGTATTTTAATTTAAATTTCTTCATACTAAATTTTCTGAATCTCTGAAAGCTGGGATCAAATGCTATTTCAAGAAATAATTTTGATTCACCAGAATCATAGCAATCTCTATTAGAATGTTACCTCACAAATTCTTAAGAAAAAAATCTTTTAGCTGGTAACTCAAAATAGTATTAAAATGAAAACTGTATGTAGGTGAGTTGACCAATGTTACACTGTCTAAATTCTACACATGAACAAGTGCCACTGTGCCAAAATCAAAAGCAACATATGAATGAATAATATTTTGACCTGAAAATTGTCAGGATTCATATGACTATAAAACCTACACTATGATTATCATATTCACTAGAGATGTGTATACAAACTCAAGAATATATGACTGCATAATATTGACAGAAAACAATATAGTTAGGTTATAATGTTATTAAGAATCATTCAACACAACAGATAAAATTCTAACTAAATACCTGGTCTGCTCTACCTCTGGCTCAATTTTTGTCTCTTTGATATCAAAAGTGTACATTTTTGGTCTAAGATTCAGTTACTTTACATAGCTTTCACTGTTCTGCAATGCTTTTTTTGTCATTGCTGTATCAGAAAAATTATCTTTAAAGTGCATACGATTTTAAAAATAATTTATAACTCTTTGTTCCTTAGAATCAGCTGTGCTATTACATTAATTTAGAAATGTATGCCTTAATTGTATACAATTATATGAACCATAAATAATGTATCATGAATGGAGCATGAAATAAATTTCCTAAGTATAGATTTTAGATCTGATGTGATTTAAGGCTATATTTAGCCACATTGTGACTTAGGAAACAGCATAGAAATTCACTGTGGTTTTAGACTGTGCTACTCTTAATGGGAATTTAAAGTAGCTCTTCAGAATCGGACCTAAGGGATAGAGAGTCTATTTCAGACAGGCTAAATAGTTGCAACAACCGGGAGTGTGGATACCAAAGTGCAGTCCTTCTCAAAAAAGGCATACAAAGAAAAATTGCAGCAGTAATCAGTGGACTTTGAACAGCAGAATTGGGCATTAGAGTATAGGAGAGTGTGTAATCAAAGATTCTTGATTTTTGTTTTTTTGCTGCTTTCAGCAAATACATGAAATTTTCTAATTGTAGCTTTCAAACATTAATCAGAGTATTGGACTTAGCTTAGTGGCAGAGTACCTCCTTACTATACCTGATGTATTAGATTCAATACCCACTACCACACAAAACAGAAAGGAACATTAATCAAAAGAAAAATAGTAAACAAATACTAACTGTAAGTATTATCTATAAAAAATAAAATATAACAGGAAAATTATTTCAAAGGAGAGTGTTTCAAAACTACTTTGTAGCCAGCTTCCCAGCAGTGAGGGAGATGAAACAGAAAACACTTAGTAGCTTGCTTTTATTTTATTTTTGGTTTTTTAAGACGAGGTTTCTCTGTGTAGCTTTGCTTCGAACTCACAGAGATCCGCCTGTCTCTGCCTCCCGAGTGCTGGGATTTAAAGCATACGCTACCACGGCCTGGCTAGTAACATGCTTTTAAATACTGACTTGGCATGGGACTTTGAGTGACTGTGGTTTGCTCAGAAATCATCTTTAAAGATCAGAAGGGAGGACAAAGAAATTTAAGGACAGCCTCATCACCATTGCCCAATTATTGGAAGTAGTTGCTCTGCATGAGAGGAAGCATGAGAATAATAATTGTTCTATTGCAGAAGAACACCAAAGAAACCCAGCTTGCCCTTCTGTGATGCCTCTGGAACAGCCTGGATTTCCACACATACAGGAGATTCATGCTTAGAAGTTATAAGAGGTTAGAGCTCCAGGAAGCTGAGGTATCCATCGATTCCATGAAAGAACCTTCCACCCTTTAATGAAGAGGCAAAGTGGGAACTCTAATGCCTCCTGGCAAAATGAAAAGGGAAAACCCTCCTAGAGCATTTGGAGTTGAGTTTTGGGCAGGGTGAGACATAAGAATCTACTTCCAGTCTTCTACATAGAGCGATTTAGTTTGACTAGTACCTTTTGTTGAAGATGCTGCCGTTTCTCCAATGTGTGTGTTGGCTTCTTTCTACAAAACTAGATGGCTGTAAGGTTGGGACCTATATTCAGGCTCAGTATGGGATTGTGAATGAGAACTCTCAAGGAGGGTGAGAAGAATATAATGGCATGACGTCTCCAACATGAATAATGGAGTGGGAAGGGATAAATTTGGTGGAGGATGGAAGGGCAGAGTAAAGAATGGGATATGGGGAGGAATAAACAATACTAAACTTAATAAATAATATTTCACATGGAAACCAAGCTACTACTGTAAAAGCTTACATATATATATTATGTATATATATAAAATCTGGTGCCACAACTAGACAATGAAGGCTAACATAAAAAATTTGGTGTCAAGAAAGAGCTACAGTTTTGGAATTCTGGGTAAGATTCTTCTTTTTTTTAATTAATTAATTAATTTATTTTACATCCTTTTTTATTTCTTTTTTTCATTTAATTTATTTTGTTTTACAATATAATTCAACTTTACATATCAGCCATGGATTCCCCCATTCGCCCCCCTCCCCCCAGCCCACTCCCCATTTCCATCTCCTCCAGGGCAAAGACTCCCCCGAGGATTGAGATCAGCCTGGTGGACATCCTGACTGCAGTTTCCCCTCCCTTCTCTTTTCACAGTCCCTCTCCAACACCTCCCCCCTATCCCCTTTCAATTTATTCCTCAGTTCCTATTCAGAAAAGGACAGGCCTCCCATGGATAGCAACAAAACATGGCATATCAAGTTGTAGTAAGACTAAGCACCACCCCTTGTATTAATGCTGGGCAAGGCAACCCAGTATGTGGAACAGGGTTCCAAAAGACAGCACAAGAGTCAAAGACAGCCCTTGCTCCCACTGTTATGAGTCCCACTAGAAGGCCAAGCTATACAGCTGTTAAATATATGCAGACGGCCTAGGTCTGTCCCATGCAGGCTCCTGATTGTTGGTTCAGTCTCTGTGAGCCCTTATGAGCCCAGGAAAATTGATTCTGTGGGTTTTGTTGTGATGTTCTTGACCCCTCTCTAGATCCTGCAATCTTTCCTCCCTCTCTTCCGCAGGATTCCCTGAGCTATGCCTAATGTTTGGTTCCTGTCCTCTATCTCTGTTTTCATCAGTTGCTGGATGAAGCCTCTCTGATGATAATTGGGCTAGGCACCAATCTAAGAGTATAGCAGAATATCATTAGGCATCATTACTTTGACATTTTTTTTCTCCAATTGTGTTTGGTTCTATACTGGGTTTCTGGGACATCCATCCTCTGGATCCTGGCACTTTAGGCAGTGTCAGGGGTGGGTTCACTCTCGGGGCAGGGATATGCAGCTGGACCGGTCATTGGTAGGCCACTTCCACAATCCGTGTAACCTTTAACCCAGTACATCCCAAAGGCAGGACAAAATGTAGTCCAAATGTTATGTGGCTAGGTTGGTGTCCCAATCCCTCCACTGGAAGGAAGTCTTGCTTGGTCACAGGAGATGACTAGTTCAAGCATCAAATCACCTGTTGCTAGGAGTCTTAGCTGGGGTCATCTTTGTAGATTCTGGTAGTTGCCCTTGCACCAGGTTTCCACTTTACCCCAAACTGCTCCCCGCTTCCCAGTCTTATCTTCCAGTATGCTTCTTTTCTGTTGCTTTCCCCAAAAACCTGATCCCTCATGTTCCCATACTCACCCACCCTGATTCCAACCATGAAATCTTTTCAATTTCCCCTTCCCAGGGAGCTCTGAGCCTCACTTTTATATCCTTTTTGTTACCTAGTCTCTCTGGGTTTGTATATATATATATGTGTGTGTGTGTGTGTGTGTGTGTGTGTGTGTGTATGTATGTATGTCTATGTCTCTCTATATAAAACATTGTATATGTGTATGTATATGTATATATAACATTATATATGTATATATAGATAGATGATAGATAGATATAGATATATATATATCTTTACTTTTGAAAGTAAAGCATATCCTTAACTTTATGTGTAATATTTACTTATAGGTGAGTACAAACCATGTTTGTCTTTCTGAGTCTGGGTTACCTCACTCAGGATTATTTTCTTCTAGTTCCATTCATTTGCCTGCAAATTTCCTGATGTCAGTGTTTTTAGAGGCTGAGTAATACTCCATTGTGTAAATGTACCAGGTTTTCTATATCCATTCTTTTGCTGAGGGATATCTAGGTCATTTCCAAGTTCCGGCTATTACTAATAAAGCTGATATGAACTATAGTTGAGCAAGTGTCCTTGTAGTATGATTAAGCATCCTTTGGGTGTATGCTCAAGAGAGGTATAACTGGGTCTTGGGGTAGATTGATTCCCAATTTTCTGAGAAACTGTCATATTGATTTCCAAAGTGGCTGTACTGTTTGCACTCCCACCAGCAGCAATGGACGAGTGTTCCCCTTGCTTCACATCCTGTCCAGCATGAGCTGTCCTTTGTGTTTTTGATCACAGCCATTCTGACAGGTGCAAGATGGAATATCAGAATCATTTGATTTGCATTTCTCTGATGGCTAAGGATGTTGAACATTTCTGTAAGTGTTTCCTTGCCATTTGATATTCTTCTGTTGAGCTTTCTCCGTTTAAATCTGTACCCCATATTTTAACTGGATTATCTGGTTTGTTGCTATCTAGTTTCTTGAGTTCTTCATATATTTTGTAAATCATCCCTCTGTCAGATGTGGGGTTGCTGAAGATTTTTCCATTCTGTATGTTGCACTTTTGTCCTATTAACAGTGCCCTTTGCCTTACATAAGTGTTTTAGTTTTATGAGGCTCTATTTATTAACTGTTGAATTTAGTATGTGTGCTATGGTTCTATTCAGGAATTGTCTCCTGTGTCAGTGTTCAAGGCTATTTCCCACTTTCTCTTCAGTCAGGTTCAGTGTATTTGGATTTATGTTGAGGTCTTTGATCTACTGGGGCAGGAAGATTGTAAAATCCAGAGAATCAGGGAGTTGGCTATGAGAGCGTACTAAGAGTAGTACAGAGAAGCTATACCCATAGAGTCTCACCAATATGACTCCTTAAACATGTGCTGAGCAAGGGCAACAACAATAGACGTGCCAAATTGGACAGGGAAAGACTCAAGACCTCATGCCTACTCAGGCAATTAAAGAATGCTGAGAGTGGGAGAATTATTCTTTCCCAGTGAAGAAGACATCAATTGGTTATCCATTACAAATAGTCAGCCCTGAAAACATTCATCCAAATAACATTGTACTGACTGAGAAAGTTTTATTTAAGAATATGTATGTATATGTATATGCATATATACATTTAGCAACAATTAATGTAAAAAGAGGCCATGGATTTGATAAAGATGTTAGGGTATGTAGAAGTATTTTAAGGGAGGCAAGGGAAGGGAGAAATGATGTGATTATATTATATTCTCAAAAATTAAAAAAAGAAAAATGATATGATACCATATAATCAAAAAATGCCTCACACTGATTCAAAGAATAGATATTATAATAGTGATATGTAGCTTAAGTTTTCCTGTGTCCTTCCTGGCCTGCAGTTGGGACAAATCGCTCACCCACAGTCCCACAGCCTATACTTCTTGCCTGGCTACCAGCCAATCAGCATTTTATTAAACCAGTGTACAAGAGCATTATCCCACAGCATGAGAGGCATGATAATAATAGTGTATTTGTTCCTCTCAACCATCCCTTACTGCATATTGGTTATAGTTTTTTCCCAGTGACATATTGAATACCTCTAGGATAAAACTTACTGTGCTTTAATCCAGAACTAATCAAAGACGGGAAGAATGGTTGTGATAGCCAATAATGATTGCCGTCTTTACAGCAGCATCAGGAGACAAAACTCTTGGCATGTTTATGAGGGGGTTTCCAATTGGCTTAGCAGATATGGGAAGACCCACCTTACACACGAACAGTAACATTCCATGGAGTGGTGACCTGCACTGCATAAACGTGTGAAAAAGCAAGGTAAACTCCAGCTTCATCCGAGCTCTCCCAGAGCAGGCTCCATAGGACCAGCTGCCTTAAGTCCCAGCTGCCATGACTTACTGTGATGTGATGACCTATGCCATCAGGCTGTAAGTCAAAGAAAATCCATCCTTCCTTGAGTTTCCTTGTCAGGTATTTTGTCCCAGAAACAGCTCCTAACTAATAAAATCAGTCATCTAAATTAAACAACCAAAATATGGTTTGAAAGTATTCAAACAGAAAGTAGAAAGTTTATTAGGAACTAGCGAGAATGCCTAAGATAGAGGCTGGGGGAAAAAAAAAAAAGGCTAAATGGATACAGTCACTTCATGACGTATGCGTCTTTGCAAAAATAGCAGTGACATATTAATTTGCATAATTAACAATTGTTTATATTTTTATTATAAAATTTAGTAATTCTATTATGTTCTTTCTTTTGTGACTAAGCTTTCTGACATCTCAAAAAACATAATAACATAACTTCCTAGCTAAGCTCACCTGTATATTAATGTGTTTCTTATGTTAACATACAGTTGTTACACCTATCCTTCTTTAGAGGCTATTCCAAAATCTTGCAGCCATAAGAACAGTCATAAAATACAAACCTAGTGTTACTGTGACTTATCACTTACATTATTTTTGATGTACAAACCAAAATTTTCTTGATTGTATAATTTCCAAAGCAATATTAAAATAATCACGAAAAACAAATGAAACTAAGAGTTTTATAAAGTCATCCAAAAGAACTGTCAGCACTCAGGTCATCAACCATAGGTAATATGTGACAAAACTAATCGAACAGCTGGCATCTCTTCTCTGAAAAGTTATACACTTGGATAAAAGCATGCTTTTGTAGTGGTGTGTGGAACATAAGACTTCCTGGATAATAAACATGTAATAGCTATAGTAATAAATCAATTATTATATTACCTTTATTTAGTGTAGCTGAGTCCAGCAACCATGAGTGGCCACTGGCCTTAGAAGGAAGAGCTGAAGATGGAGTAAGAGAAATACCAAAGTTGGTTCTTAGGGGCTGGCACGTTTTACTGAGTGCTGAGGGTTTAAGAGTTAGCATGTTTTGCTGAATGCTAGCCTGCATGACTCAAGAGCACTACCATGAAGAAAACTCTGTTGTTGTGAGCATTCATACTTCCAGGAAGGGTGAGTGTAGTGTGGGAGCCTAGGAACAACAATTGTCTCATAAAAGGGTTTCCCACTCTGAGCTGTATGGAGGCTAAAACCACAAGTACAAACATGATATTGTTATTGACTTAAAACCTGTCAGACAGAAGTTGAAGCAACAGTGGTCACTGAGAAATTCCCAAAAAGGAAGAACCTGAGAACTTCTGGGATTATCCTTCATTTTCTAGTGGCTTGCCAATATCACTCCATTTCTTTTTACAAAACAGTCCTTTTCTTGCCAAAGTGGGAGGTTCAGTTAGCTGTTGGTATTAATATTTCACTTTTTCTAAGTTTTAGGTTAATGATTTGTTTGGCACACATTGGATTTTGTCTGAAGGGCATTAAGGGAACAACTTGAAGAAATTTGAATTTTAGGTTTATACATGGGCTATTAGTCCAAAATTTTATTTGAGGGAAAATATCTGTAAAATAATTTCCAAGAATATTCTTAAAAGGAGAAATGACAGTTTAACAGAGAGAAATAATTAAAAACAGAAGGTTTTTGCTTATTATGTCCATTAAAATGTTAAAGAAAAAACCATTTGCAGTGATTTTCATTTGTTTATAGTCTGTGTAATTAATTTTCATGTAGCTATTTTGATTCTGCAGAGTTGACCCAGGTCAACTTTTATTTTATTCAGAATATTCAGAAATGGTAATTTCAGAAAATGCAAAAATACATGTATATAAAATATAGACAGTCTTTGTAGCTTAAGGAAGCATTTTTTTATTCTTCTCTCATACAATACATCCCAACCAGTTTCCACTCTTTCCACTCCTCCAAGTTCCTCCTCACCTACCTTCTTCCCAAGATCCACTCCTCCTCCTTTCCCTTCAGAAAAAAAGCACCTTCCAGGGATATCAACTGAACATGGCATAGCAAGTTACAATGAGACTAGGTATATACCCTCACATCAGGGCTGAGCAAGGCAACCCAGTAGGAGGAAAAGGGTTCAAGCACAGGCACAAGAGTCAGAGACAGCCCCACTCCCACTGTTAGGAGTCCTGCAAGGACATGAAGCTACTCAATCATAATATCTATGCAGAGGACTTAGTTCAGACACATAATGGGTCAGTGATGGTCACCTCAGTCTCTGTGAGCCCCTAGAAGCCCTTCTTAGTTGATTCTGTGGGTCAGGTCTTCTCGTGTCCTGTAACCCTCTGGTTCCTACTATTTTATTATCGCTGTAAATACATTTACTATACCTTTATTGGCAAATTGCAAGGGATCAATTTTGACTTTGTTAACATTTAAACCTGCTCCTAAAGTGAGGATTTAGAAACTCAAGTTCTCCATACTTAAATCATGTGAGACACACAAGACAATGGGAGGAATTCTCTTGTCACAGTTAAGTTAAATTGATTTTAAAATAATTATCTTGATATGCTTTAATGCATCTCACCTCATTTGATTCTAAAATTAAACACTGTTAGAAGAACCTGGGGGGAGTATGAGGGCCCTGAACTCCAGCAAGACAATCCTGTGATTTCAGGAACACAAGGGAAGTCTTACCTCTGTGGATCACCTAAATGTGTGCCTTATCACAAATAAATGTCAGAACATCCTGACATCCATTGTTTTCACACTTTCACTCTAACCTTGGTTGTTAAATACCTTTATAATAAGCAAACGACACCGTCTCCGTTATCTGGCAGATCTCCTGAAAATTCAACAAGTAATGTCAAGAAATAGAAGTTTGCTGAATTTGGGAATTAGTAAATTAGTCTCTTAGTGAAGATGTGCTCTCAGCCTAAAGGAAATCCTTAGAGCTTGATTGTCACCATTCATATTTTTCAGTTTACTTCTCTGTGTATATAAACACACAAACATTCACACACACACACACACACACACACACACACGGCTACTAAAAGAGAATGAATAAACACAGAAAATTATTTTAGACATTATGTTAAAAATATAATTATATATTTAAAATAATTAAATTATATATTTAAAATGATTAAATTATTTCAAATATTAAGTTAATGACATAATTAAATAGTATATTTTAAAGATATAACATATATTTTCTAACACACATATCATTTTATAATAAGAAAAGATTTCAGGTGTGGAGTTTAGAACTGGCTAGGAGTTGGGATCAGATGCTCACTGTACAATTGGCCTGAATGAAAATGACACTGATACCTGACCACTTTAAGACTATTCCGTATCTTCAGGGCCATAATGATAATCTGTATCCTCTGAAATCAGTTTCAGTTTAATGACCTGTAATCCCTAACTTTCTTATTATTTCCTTTTCTCTGATACACATTTATGTTGATGAAATGCCTTGGGAAAACTTTAACGTTGCACACTTGTTGGTGTGTTGGCATCTTTATTCAAAGGAAACTGGCTTTTCTTTCATTCTTTGTCTGTGTCTGTAATTATCACACGTCTATTCATTGCTGGAGGGCCACAATTAATTGTGTTTATGACTCCATGGAAAAATGAGTGTTCTCTTAACCAAAATATATCTGGTCACACAGATCTGGTAACAATGAAGTCCTGTGTATGTCACCCCTAGGGACACTATGTCCACCTCTTCAACCCATGGGTCTGAAGTAGTGCATCCACTCTGCTGTCACTGCTGTAGCAATACTCACATTACTTTTGCATGAGTCCTGACACTTGGCCACACTATCCAGAGATCAATTTATTGCTTTAACAATAACTTCCCTTATTTATTTATTCCCTTAATTATTAACCATGATTAGGCATTCCATTCCTACTACCGTTCAGAAGTAAGCTAAGAACTTATCAAATAGAGAAGTTATCTGCAAAGGATGGCAATACTGACATTTAAATTAAATGCCCAAGGTTAATTCTAAGAAGATGTAAGAATTTAGGAATGTGCATTGCAATCTATGGAGGAGTCCTTAACATTATGGAAAAGCATATTGCTGATAAAAACAATAAAATCAAGTTCTACATATGAATCCATCTTAAAACAAATAAGAGGCAGAGGTTGTAGACCTTAAATCAATACTAAAATGATAATCTAAATTATTAATAAGGATATTAGCAAATACCAGAATTCATAGGCGAATGAAAGTGGCATAGATTTTCTAAATGCTGGGTAAACAAAAATGAAAATCTAGACTACATGCTGCCTACAAGAAACACAACTAAATCTAAAGGCTAAAGTGGGGGATGGGAGGGCAAAAGTACCAAACAAAGTACATGCTGGTGGAATGGTTGTAGTAACTGAAGATGAATTATATTTAAAGAAGGAAAATGGAAAATTATCACTGTTTTATAAAGGTGATAATAAATGATTAATTATATCATACAATAACTGTGAAATGATAAAAATTATAGAGATAAAGAATATGAACACACATAATACAATTAATGGGATAAATCCATAGAGTCTATTTAATTATCAAAGGAATTTATTTGGGGGTAAACTCACAACCATGGGAGATTTATTGTAGGGTCCAGGAAAGCTGAACAATGTCCCATGCTAAACAGCTTGGTCCAAGATCTCAGCATCCAAAACCATGAGGTAGCCAAGAGGGGCCAGCATAGGTGCATCTCAGGTCTTATGGGTCCCCAGTGACCATGCCCCAGAGGTCAGTACCTCAAGGTCACAGGCAGATGTAACAGAAACATCTGCCTCACTAGGGGCGATGCTTCAGGGCGTGGCTCAAACAGCTAGCCACTACATACAGTTTTAATACTTGTAATGTAATTGAGATTTTTCTTACAGTGTATCACAGAAACAATTGTGTACATTTTGTCTGTCTCATAAGAAATATACATTTTTTTATTAGTTTTATTGATTCCATTTTGTGGTAAAGACTGAATTCTAATGACTATTCGATTTGAAAGTCATGGATTGAAAAGAGGAATTATGATCAAAATAATTTTTCAGTAGTTTCCACGCATGACTCAACCTTTTGTACAACGTGTGCATTATTCGTTTTATTTATAGCGCTGTGACATGAATTAAATCTGAGTGAAATTATGCTTAGAGCTAGTTACCTTGAGATTCCACTCTGAAGAATTATTTCACCTGCAACAGGAGATACATGAGCACCTACTTCTCCTTTACACATCTATTGTAGTGAAAAATCTCTATTTAGAGCTGAGTTCTTTCGTATGAAAGTATTTCATGGCCAGGAGAAGTGAGCAGATTCATGTGGCCTGTTTGTAGTGTCTCTGTAGCTCCGTTTCTGTCTGTCTGTCTCTGTCTGTGTCTGTCTGTCTGTGTCTGTCTCTTTCTCTTTCACACACAGAGAGAGAGAGAGAGAGAGAGAGAGAGAGAGAGAGAGAGAGAGAGAGATATGGAGAGAGAGTCCCATTTTACTTTACTGAAATTATTTAAGATTGGTGTCTATATACATCCACCCATCTATTGTCAGGTTAATACAATATAGGAGTATACCTACTTAAAATTGGGTTTGTTCAGAGAATTTGAAATGTAGACTGACTATCCCTCCATTACACCCAAACAGATGATAATCCAGAAAAACCTACAAAAAACTAAATGGTAAAATTTGATACTAACAGCTACTAAACATCAATCTTCTAGTGTGCATCTTTGCTTTTCACTTGTTACAGCATGGGATGATTGTGTAATTGTGTAATCTTTCTCAATTCAGAAAAAATAATACCACTCACTTTGCCCAGGCATTTTCTCCACATGGTAACGTAGTGTTTATGTTTTTGGGAAAACCTTCACAGGTATACCACTTTTAAATATAATCAGTACCTTCTTTAATTTATTAGTAGCCTAAGAAGAAGACTGGGTAATTGCTATTTTCTGTTGTTATTTTTTTCCTAAATATTGTTCCTCATTTGATAATTATAGCCATGTTTCCTGGCATCATGAGCATGGCCAAATAGAATTTGTGATAGTTTTAATAGGCAAGTTGATACAATCTGGAATTACTTGGGGAGAGAGTCTCAATGTATGATCTAAATCAGGTGGGTCCATGGAGACTTTTCTTGACAATATTACTTGATATGGGAAGACTCAGCCCGGGGAGAGGGGAGTGACACAATTCTCTGAGTTTGAGTCCTGGACTGTAATGAGAGGAGGAACAGAGCTGAGCAGTAAGCAAGTCTACATTTGTTCTCTCTCTGCTCTCAACTATGGGTGTGATTAAGCTCCCTGACTATTTTCACACAATAAAGGACTGTAACCTAGACTACAAACCAAACAAACCCCTGCTCTCCTATTTCATCTGTCAGGCTATTTGATTACAGCAGCAGAATGAGAAGGGGGCACGTCTGTGTTTCCTTTACTTAAAACATGGAAAATAAAGAACAATGGTTTACTGGAATAAATATCTCAAGTTCTAACTCTGAAGTATAATACAAAGGCACTAACACATAAATTAAGGTTAGAAGATTCTAGTAAAGACTTACTGATTCACAAAAGATTACAGGAAATTACAAGTAGATTTGCAATATAAAGCCACTTGCTGAGTGAAGGCAACAAAACAAAACACAAGATTGATACCAACATACATGATACCAACCTTATGTGATTATAATATTTTGTTCAGTGGAAATAAAATAAAATGCATTATATCAGCTTTGTCATTTTGAGCTGTGTGGATTGGGATATGTAATGATTTTCCCTTATATATAAGAGAGTATATTAAAATATAGCTTAAAGAGTAGTGGTCTTAGATGACATAATGTGGATTGCTGAGCATATGCTATCACAATGAACATCTGTTGTGAATTTCAGAACAAAACTGGATTAGGCTTCTTTCAATATTGAAAACATCTAGTCATTCTAAAACACATCTTCCCAGTGTTGTATCTGTGAGACGTCTTTTGTAACATGCCTATTTCTTTGTAGTTTCCATAGATTAATAAAGCATATCTAATCATTTGTGTACACAAAGTTAAATATGTTTTTGAATGAATAATTTTAAAATAAATACTTGAAAATTATGGCACGTATTTTTTAGACAGTAGGGGAATTGTTAGGGGCTAGAAAGATGATTCAATGTCATCTTGCTGCTGTTGCAGATGAGGGGAGTTCCAGTCCCTCCAACACTCAGGCAGCTCTTAAGTGCTTATAATTACAATTCCAGGGTAATTGACAGCCTCTTTTGACCTCTAGGGCTACTCATACTCATGTGACATATATTTACAGAGGCACATAAATATTTATACTAATATATATTTTTAAAATACCATGCTAATTGCAATGTTATTTTAATCTTTCACCTATTTTTTTGTGTAAGAATAGTTCACCATCCACAGTATAAAATGTACACTATCACTTTTTGTCCCCCATAGCTAATGTTACTTACTTTTGGCACCATATTGCACTTTAATTAAGGACATTTCTAGAGAATTACAATGCCAAGTTTTTGCATTTCTAATTAAAAGAAAAAGCACACTTAGCTATTTCATTAGAATGTGAATGATACTATTAAGAGCAGATAATGATTTAGGGAAATAAACTTGCATTAGGGTGAACTTTAGTGCAGAGTACACAAAACAAAACTGAAGTGCACACTAACTGGTTATTTAAAGTGGCCTAGATAATTTCATGGCTGCCAGACACTGTCACACAGATATGCAAAGGAGAATTTCATCTTGGTTACTCACTCCAGAAACTCCAGTCTTAAAATTGAGGGTTGTATGACTTACTATAAATGAGAATAATATTTCATAGTTAATGAATTTTTGTATGTGTATATGAAAGAGAAAGAACTTTAAATTTTCTAAGAGGATGCTCATGTAAACAGACACTCAACATTCTTCACATAAGCAAAACTCAGACTTTCTAGTTGCTTTCTCCGTGATTGTAACGCAATAGCTATAACTGTATAGACAGAGCACTCTCACTTTGCAGCATTTGCAAAAACAATTAACAAGAATATCAAAGAAATTTGCAAGATAATGGAGTCAATAAATTAATAAAATTAGGAATGGCATATATTATATATTTAAATATATAAGGTCCGCATAAACTTTGAGGGTCCATTGCAGAGCTATCTAATAGTTTTTGAGTCAGGCTAAGGATATATGTTCATTACAGATGACCAAACTATTATGATAAAGGAATATGTAAATGATTAATTCAATTTTGAATGAATTATACTACTTTTTTCAGTAGGAGGTTGGAATGTTTTATTTTAACATTTATGTGTATAGGCATTTTATTTGTTAAACGCAATTAAGTAAAAATAATTTAGTGTGAAAACAAAGACCATGCAAAACAATATTTATTTAATCATTAATTAGCATAGTTACTCTGTCTAAAGCAGACATTTCAATGTAAACCTGTAATTATCTATCTTGGAAAAATGTTGTTATTCAAAACTTATAAGTAAATTAATTACAATACTACAATTTCAATTTCATAAAATTGAAATGAGTACCTGAAAATTTTGATGTAAATCCTAAGAAAGTTCTCTGTAGGAGTGATCTTCTAGATCTGCATATGTCTATTCCCAGCTTACACCCTACATAATCATATCTTGATATAATTCCAAAATGCTCCAAACAACTAAAATACTTCTTTACTCAAGGTGAAACATGCAATGAATGAATTATTTCTGACATTTCCTTCCTTCTCCAGTTAAGTTGACAGGCATTGGCTAGTGACACTCCGAGGAACACAGTCACATAAGTAGTTAAAGGATACGCAAAGGTAATTTTCATTCCTTTTGGAAGAAGTATGTAAACAAACAAAAGTATTTCTTTCTTCATTTGTCCCAAAATGTATTTGGTGTTGTATAGAATTTGACTCAAATTGGTGTAAAGAAAAAGCAATATTTGTGATATTCAAAACTCTGTACTATCAAAATATTTAATATATGATCATGTGATCCCATGAATGTCACTGAAATGTCAGAATCTTCACATTACAGGCATGCTGGAGGAACTGAAAATGAAGGAGAACATTCACTGATTTCTCTTACTTGTAGACTGAGAAGCTACTAAAGCTTATTTTGGTTGGGGTGTCAAGTAGGATTTTTGTCCCTACAAAATTATCATATCAGAAGGAAGCAACTGGTAAACAGGTAAAATTACCATATCAAATTTTTATTATATATATATATAATCCAATATTATATATTATAACTATATATTGTTATTTTGTTATATGTTGGATTGTATATATACATATATGTATATATAATATACATATATCTGTTAGATAGTTAGGAATATGTATAAAAAAGATAAAAAAGTATCAGGGGCAATGCTTCAAATTATAATCTCCACACTAAAAAAGAATAGAATTTTTCCATTTTTAGTAATTATTGATATTCTGAAATTTACTCCGTGAATGACAACAATTTGGCTTCCTAAGGTCCATGGACATTGTCAGAAAATTTGAGATTTTGGTGGTCATAAAATACTTCTTTCTTTTTTAAATAATCAAAATTTAATTTCTAAACTATTTATCTATGGTATTCCTATTATTGAATGGCAACATTTATAAAATAGTCTTAAACTTTATATTTTTTATTTCATTTTTTAGATTTGTTTTATAAGATGTGGGGTATATGCATGCCCTGGAATATATGTGGCAGTTGGAGGCCGGTCTTTCAGAGTCAGTTCTCTCTCTCTCTCTTTTATATATTTTATAATCTATTTTAATTTTACAAATCAGCCACGGATTCCCCTGTCCTCCCTCTCCCCCCACCACCCCTGCCCTCCCTCCAACCCACCCCCCATTCCCATCTCCTCCAGGGCAAGGACTCCCCTGGGGATTCAGCTCAGCCTGGTAGATTCAGTCAAGGCAGGTCCAGTCCCCTCCTCCCTTCACCCAGGCTGAGCAAAGTGTCCCTGCATAGGCCACAGGCTCCAAAGAGCCAGCTCTTGCACTAAGGACAGGTCCCAGTCCCACTGCCTGGGGGCCTCCCAAACAGTTCAAGCTAATCAACTGTCTCACTTATCCAGAGGGCCTGATCCAGCTGGGGGCTCCTCAGCTATTGGTTCATAGTTCATGTGTTTCCACTAGTTTGGCTATTTGTCCCTGTGCTTTTTCCAATCAGTTCTCTCTTTTAACCTTTACATGGTAAAAACTAGTCATTAGGTTTGCCCAAGAGGTCCTGAACCCACTGAGCAGTGCCAATGGCCCTAACCTTCTTTTCTTTGACATGAGACTATTTAAAATCTACTCAGCAGCTTTGAAGGACATAATCCTCTTTTGACTATAGTCACCATATTGTATGCTAGGTCACTTGAACATACTCCTTCTCTCTAACTGAAATTGTATGTGCGAGTTTTGCTACTTCAGAAGAGCTCGTTACTTACAGCTTAGGAAGTGATTTGGGCATGCTATGTTAACTTCCATGGACACCAAATCGCATGAAGGTGATGAGACAGGCTTAGATCGATGTTGGACATTCCGTGGCTTGCATTATAGCCAAGGAAGCTGAAGTTGGGACTCCCCAACTTAAATTTAGTGAGAGCTGTGTTTATTTCAATGAGAGCTGTCAGAAACGTTTGGTCATTACTTAAAAGACAGACACACTCCTGATTCGCTTAGAGAAGTGTTATGAACTTGGAACCAGTAGGAGCCGTTATCTCTAACTTCCACGGCCCTTAGCTATGCAGTAATTTGGAACATAGTTTTATTGAATGAACCCTTATATCAATTTTCAAATGACATGCCAAAATATAGAACTCTCTTGGAAATGATCTCCTAACGCATGTTTTTGATATTCTCAGGGTAATAATAATGTTTACATTTGGAAATATATTTCTGATTACCAAATATTTTGAATGTAATTTTACCTAACACTTTGAAATATAGACTATCTGAGATCTAATTAACTTAATTAATCATTAGTTATCTCTATATAATTTTTTATTTGTTTTCTAGAATTTAGCAAATTTGGTGACTTTTTCTTGAGAAGCAAACACCCACACTATCTAACTGTTTCCTTTTCTATTAGTCTCTATGCTTAAGCCCACATGAACATCTCTTATGCAGAAAATAAGGAGTAGCTGAAGTACACTTAGTGAGGATATGATAATTCAACGGATTTTAGTAAGTTTATTTTGAGATTCAATTCCTTCAGCAATAGTGTATTAGAAGATATTATTCTAATGAGTGGTCACCAGCCATCCATAATATACAAGAACAGGGCACAACAACTGATGATCTTCCAATGACACCAACAGCTCTACCTTTAAAATGGTTAACAGACAAGCCTGTATGGGTTCAGCAATGGCCTTTAACAACAGAGACACTCCAGGCTTTAGAAGAGCTGGTAGAAGAACAGTTTAATGCTCAGCATATTGAAGAATCAACCAGCCCTTGGAATTCTCCTGTATTTGTTATTAAAAAGAAATCTGGTAAATGGAGAATGGTAACAGACCTTAGAGCAATTAACAAAGTAATTCAGCCAATGGGCCCTGTATAACCTTTGTAAATGACTCAGTTTTTTTTTTAATTTTAGACAAAAAGAGGGGAAATGTGGTATTGTGTTCCCCGAAATATTGTGCATGCTAATAAACTTATCCAGTGTCAGAGACAGAACACCCACAATATTAGACGTAAAGGATAGGCAGTAGTAGCACACGCCTTTAATCCTAGCATTCCAGAGGCAGAAATCCATATGTTCAAGGATACAGCCAAGCATGGTGACTCATACCTTTAATCCCAGAAAGCGAGCCTTTAATCCTAGGGAGTGATGGTAGAAAGCAGAAAGGTATATAAGGTGTGAGGACCAGAAACTGGAAGCATTTGTCTGGTTAAGCATTTGTCTGGTTAACCTTTTAGACTTTGAGCAGCACAGTTCAGCTGAGAGGCATCCAGTCTGAGGAAACAGGAACACCTGAGGAATTGGCAAGGTGAGGAAGGTGTGGCTTGTTCTGTCTCTATGATATTCCAGTGTTCACCCCAATACTTGGCTCAGGTTTGATTTTATTAATAAGAACTTTTAAGATTCATGCTACAATAATGCATACGTTCTATGTAAGTATAGTACAGTATTTGTGACCACTATAGTACAGAATTAAAATACCCAGCTAATTTCAAAATGTAACTGAAAAATACTGCAAATTAAATTTTGAAACGGAAATCATTTGTAAAAAATGGTTGCATTTAATCTAAAGTGAATCAAAATGTTTCAAAAATTTCTTTCAATATATATTTCTTCATGGGTAACTAAATTATGTAAATACATATTATATAAACATCTATGTTAAAACGTGATTATAATCATGCCCATGCTATGAGTTAACAATCATAACACTTGAATTAAAAATCACCTCATATGAAGGACTGTAGGAGCCAGCGGGGTCAAGGACATCTAAAGAAAACCAACAAAAGTCAACTAACCTGGGCTTGTAGGGACTCACAGAGACTGCACCAACAACCAGGGAGCCTGCATGGGACTGACCTAGATCCTCTGAAAACACATGTTACAGTTGTGTCGCTTGGTCTTTTTGTGGAACTCCTAACAGTGTGAGCAGGGGCTGTCTCTGATTCTTTTGCCGCCCTTTGGGACCCTACTCCTCATACTGGGTTGTCTTGTCCATCCTTAATAGGAGGGGAGGTCGTTAGTCTTACTGCAACTTGATGTGCTGTATTTGGTGAATAGTCACAGGAGGTCTGTCCTTTCCTGAATAGAAATGGAGGAGGAATGGCTTGAGAGGGGTCATGGAGGAGGTGGGGGAAGGGACAGGGAGAAGAGGGAGGGGAAACTGCCATTGGGATGTAAAAAATGATGATAATTTAAAAATTATTTTGAAAAATCACCTCAGGTATTGAATTGAAAAGGGATTGGTTTTGTTACATTTTCTCTTCAACTTTCGTGCTAGCAAACTCAGCGTGATCCCTTTGAAGATTACTAGCTCCTATTTGTCCTTTCTTCTTTTCACCCTCTCACCGGAATTGTTCACAGTTACTCACATGTGTGCTGACACATGTTTTCCTCCATCTCCTTTACCCAGGGAAAATGATAGATTACAACCCTACAACTTAACGGTCATTTCACAGACATGGTAAAAACAGCTTCTTAACATAAAGCAGTTGCTTTATGGATAAGTGTAATGAGAAAAGACCCAGCAGTAAATAAGTTAAACTACAACAGAACATTGGGGGCAAAAGTCAAAAAGGGTATGTATTAATCTATTACTGGGAATCTTATGGTTGAACTTAAATAAAGAGCAGTTGTATTTAAAAGTATAATGTAATGACAACTTTAAGTATTGTTCCCTTATAATTTATATAGAGACAAGTGTTCTGTGTTTTCTGAACTCTACTTGATTAGTGATGGCTGTCAAACCTTGGAGATGAGGTTGTAAAGCTTAGTGGCATTACAGACTGGTTTTGAAATACTCTGTCACAGGTATGAATTTCTAATTCTCTATGGACTTTTGCTTCAAACAATTTTACATTCTTCTGCGTCTCTCCTTCTGTATCTTTGGGTTTGGAAAATATCCACCTACTCACTAGATCTCAGTCAGATCTTCTTTGACATATAATTTCTAGATTTGAATAACTGATGCAGAAGTATACATACTGACTTGAGAGAAATTTAAGAGGTTCCCCAATTTTCTCCTCTGTTACTGTAAAAACTGAGATCAGGCCAGACATCTACTGTCTTAGTTTCTGTTCTATTGCTATGCAGAGACACCATGACCAAGGCAACTTATAAGAAAGCATTTAGTTGGGATCTAGCTTACAGTTTCAGAGAATGAATGCATGATCATCATGGCAGGAAGCATGGCAGCAGGCATGAAAGCTATAAGCTTACATCCTGATTTGCAATCAGGAGAGAGAGGGGGGTTGAGAAGGGAGCCTGGCATGGGCTTTTGAAGCCTCAAAGGCTTTCCCCAGTGACACACCACCTCCAACATCTTCTAAATCTTCTTAGAAAGTCCACCAAACAGAGGAAAATGTAATTATATGACCCTTCATGGAAGCCTTTCTCATTTAAATCACTGCATCCACCAAAGAGCCTGATTCAGCTATTTAACCGTCTCATAATCCTCAAAACGAAATAGAGTGAATGAAATGAACACAAGCTTTAAGTCTACATGACATGGAAAAAAATAGAATGGCTGTGTAAAGGCTGTCCAGATGCTTAAGAAATGGGTGCGCAAATATTGTTTGTCTCTGAAAAGTAATAGAAAGAAGTACTAGAAAGTAATTCAGCACCAAAGTTGCCTTGTTAAAGCTATAAAAAAAAAACAGTCTGTATTTTCATTAGTCAAGGGTATTGTTTCTGAGGTTATCAGAGAAGTCAGGTTGAAATGCAGTATATTCTTGTAGCAGCTGAGAGCAGAAGAATATGGATTAGCTTTCAAGGTGAAAGTCATCATAGTTTGGAGCTCAGCCTTCATATCTGAATGGCAGAGCCATTTAATACTCACAGATATCACAAAGGAAATTATTCTTCTTTTTTCTTTACAAAGAGAACAAAGCACTTAAGGTTGGGACTCTGATATATTAGAACTGCTGCGATCTGACTTAAGGGGGCTCAGAAAAGCATCCTGAATGTTCATGCATTGTTACATAATCCTATCTATTAGAAGAAATATTCCTGTTTAGCTTTGAAAGATGGTTATAATCTTACCAGTTGAGTACTATCAGGTAAAATATTTATTTCTTTTCTGAAATTCTAATGCAATATAAAGGAAAATATCTTACTAAATTAAATTAGCAGGCAATTAAAACATAAAATTAATAAGGAAACACCTTTGACAAATTTCCACTATAATAATTTGTATTTTGTTTTATGTATATATATATAATATCTATATCATCAAAGGCTAATATAAACACATATGGTTTAGTCACCATGTAACAGAAACAGGTTTAGTCACATGGTGTAACACAAACCTGAGCACATCAGAGGCAGCAGCAAGTGTATATACTTAAGCAGATTATGTAATGTTGACAAAATATATTATGTATAAGAAAAACAAAATGTAATTTGTTACAGTAATTTAAATATAAATATGAAATGAAATTACAAAATGTAAATAAGTATGTTTATATATGCATATGTATTTGATCTCTAGAATTCAGCAAATGCAGTTTATGTTTGGCTTTTAGAGCTATGGAGGGAATATAAATTATCATTCTATCATGTTCATTGAAGCAGTAAAATACTTATTCTTCCCTTTCCTAGGAATTTTTGGAAACACATCAATCCAAATAATTAAAAATATTTAGCTAAGTTGGTATTCCGGGTTAAAAGAGTCTAAAATTGAACATCAGGATAAGGAATTGC